>PVLD010004600.1:0-123115 GCA_004027595.1 Dinomys branickii
TCTTTTTTGAGACAGGGTCTGACTATGCAGTTCAGGTTGGCCTTGAGTTCACTTTGTAGCCCAAGCTGGTTTTGCACTTGCAACGACCCTCCTGACTCAGCCTTCCAAGTGCTGGGATTAGAGGTATGCACAACCCTGCAGGGTATAGCAACCACTGCCAGGTATAAAGTCTTAAAGGCTCCCCTGATTAAGAATTATTTCTTGCCAGGGTGCTGCACACCTATAATCCCAGCATGACCAAAATCCCAGCATTTCCATAATTCTAGCACTCCCATAATCCCAGCACTCGGGTGGCTGAGGCAGGAGGATTGTTGCAAGTTGGAGACCAGCCTGAGCTACAAAGTCAGCTCAAGGCCACCCTGAACTGCATGGTTGCGACCCTGTTAGAGGGTCCCTTAAACCAGGGTAACTGGAAACACAGGAGGAGGAACGAACTTCTGGGAGTCTTGTTCAGCCCGGCCAAGGAGAAAACATATCACAATTATCAGAAGAAACGAGGACTGCACAGGGCAGTGAGACAAAATATAAAAACAGACTCTGGGCTGAGGCTGTAGGCCAGCAGCACAGCATGCCTAGCAGGCGCGAGGCCCTGGGCTGGCTCCCAGCGCTGCCAAAAGCAAAGGCTTTAAGAGCAAACATAATGGATTTAATTTTCCTTGCGCTGAGCTTCAAGTACCCGGACCCTTCCACTGTTGTTGTGGTACAGGGCGTTGGACCCAGGGTGAGCTGAGACTGCTACATTCTCGGCCCTTTTTATTTTTTAGTACTGGGGATCAAACTCAGGACGTTGCTTGTCAAGCAAGTACCCACGGACCTTATTTTTCATTCTGAGACAGCATCTCACTAAGTTGCCCAGGCCGGGTTTGAACTTGTGATCCTTCTGCCTCAGCCTTCCCAAGTAGCTGGGGTTATAGGTGTGCTCCACTGCACTTGGCACAAGGACCTTAAATGACCCCGTCTGAGGTCTTTCCAAATGCTGCTCCCTCCCATTTTCACTAAATAATGCCTACTCATCTTTTTTATTTATTTATTTATTTATTTATTTATTTATTTATTTATTTATTGTGGTACCAGGGATCGAACTCAGGACCTTGCACTTGCCAGGCAAGCGCTTATTCAACTGAGCTATATCCCCAGCCCCCCCTTTTTTTTTTAAAGAAATGAACATCACATTTGTTTCTGTACCATCTACTTACTAGCTCATTTGTGGTTGTTTATTTGCTTCTAAAATAGGGTCTCACTTTGTAGTCCAAGGTGGCCGTGAACTCACTAGGTAGGCCAGGTCAGCACCGAGTTTACTGACAATCCTCCTGCCTCAGCCTCTCAAATGCTGGGATTACAGGCATGCACCAGTTAGTCTTTTTAAAACTAATCTAAATTTCCCCCTGCAAAACCATGGAGTGTGTTAATCATGCTCACCAACGTCACCTTGCCTGCCAAGTGGAAACGCTCAGCTCTGGCTGCACACAAGGTCGTTTCTGTGTGTCTGCAGGTTCGGGCTGCCCTTCCCATACAGTGAGTCTGGGCTCAAAGAGAGAGCGCTGCCTGCCTCCTCCTCCTGCTCCTTCTGCCTTGAGGGCTCTCTCAGCTCTCCTGAGGGCATCAATTTCCACTTCAGATTCTTGCTGGTCCTAGGACCACCTCCCTCCTCCTCACGCCCCGGCGTCCAGACACCAGACCTCAGAGAGGTTGCTCTGCTGCTCTACACTCTGCGTGGAGTCCAAGTTCTTGGCAGCAAGTGCTCAGACCTAAAGGGAAGCACAGAAGTCTGGGCTAAGTGCAAGAAATTGATCAGCTGCCCCACAGTAGTTTAAGGGAAAGATTTCCGGGGAAAATAAACTCGCGAAAAGAGGAAAATGAGGACAAAATCTGAGAAACCAAAACACTTAAGCAGCAAATCAAGAAGCTGGGCATGATGACGCAGGCCTGTAATCACAGCACTTGGGAGGCCGAGGCAGGAGGGTTGACTGCTGCCAGTTCAATCCAGTTTGATTGCTGCAGAGTTCAAAGCCAGCCTGGGCTACAAAGTGAGCTCAAGGTCAGTCTGATTGCAGAGTGAGACCCTGTCTCAAAAATAAAAAAACAAGACTAGCCTGAATTGCAGAGACGCTGTCTCAAAAAGACAAAAAAAGAGAGAAGCAAACCAAGAAAAGGAGCCTCCAAGATGGGAAAGCACCCCAGAAAGACAAAGAGGCAGGAGGACCGAATAGGGGAGGGGAGAACTGCAGTCAGCACCCAGATGTTGGGAGGTCGCTATAGGGCTGGCGCGCTGGGTGAGCTGCTTGTGAAAGGGGCCACCAGAGTGGAGGACAGGCCTGGCTTGCAGAAACGCAGCACTCTGGCCTGGCCCCTCCCCAGGAAGTGTGGGCTTGGCAGAGCCAGCCAACAAGCGTCTAGGTTAAGCAGCTGAGTTAGACAGAAATACTACTGGCAGTCAGACAGGGCTAGGACCCCAAACAAGCCAGTATGGAAGACAAGATACCTTGGCAAATGGAGAGAAGGTATGTGCTGCCAGCCAGACTACAAAACAAAAGATTAAACAACACACCCACATCCCTCCCTAGGGAAGGACAGCAGGAATTGACAGTCTAAACAGGCAGAGCCACCTTGAGGAGTTGCTGACCCAACCCTCTACAGAAGAGCCCCTGTTCGGTGTTCATGCCTGCTGGCTACGCTTCCCCACTTGATTCCGATTTAATGAATTTTACCCAAACAATTCTTACTGGCTGACCACAGTCCTGAGGTGTCAGGCCCACCTTGTGATTTCCCATTTTTCCCACCTTGTACCTGCCTTACCTTGGGATTTCACTCTATAAAAATCCTTGGGAAAAGCAGGTTCCCGGGGCAACCCGCTTGGGCCCAGGCCCGCTTCTGTCTCTTGGAGCTCTCGGGAGCTTTCTTTCCCCCAGTAAATATACTTTGGTCTTAGCCCCCGTGGTTCCTACAATTCATTCTTCTATTTTAGACAACATGAACCCGTCCCAGACATCTCTCCAGTTGGGAGTTTCTTCCCCTACATCCACGTCCACCCCCAAGACTGCCTGCCACCTTCTGTCCTGGTCCCAACAGAGCAGAGTGCGACAAGGGAAGGGTTCCCTGCCAAATGCTACAGGAAGTGAGGAGAGTTGGCCAGCAGGCAGGATGCAGTCTGCCTCGGTCTACACAGGGCCAGGCCCAGGCTCTGGGGGCAGCTCCACGGAGCAAAATGCCAGCCCCATCCTGAGGGACACTCGCAGGACTGGGAAGGCCTCTGCCTCCCCTAACAGAAGCGCATCCACCATGACGGAGCAATCAGCCACTAAATTACAAGAGAACCTTGGCCTCCTAACCTGAGGGCAGGACAGAACCGCACAGCCTCCCCCAGATAAATCATCTCTCCGGAACTTTCCCTCCTACACCCACTGTCTCCCAGAGGGCGCGGCTCCTGCCTTCTGCTGTACCTGCCCACAGCGGCCCGCCCTTTGCTGCTGTAACTGCCACGTCCTCCTCGTCTCTCACAGTTCTCTGCAGGAAGTCTGCTTCCCCTGACTGAGAACCAGGGCCGTGTCTGCGGGCTCCACTGCTGTCCTCCAAATGCCCTGCCGTGATTATTTACTCCCTGCTTGGATGTGCTCTTGGGTTCCCTGGGCTTGAAGGATGTTGCCTCTTCTAAACCAAACTCAGCCCTGCCTGGGTTACCGAGGAGCAGGCATTCGGGAAGCTGCGCCACCTCCATCGAGCCACCTCTGGTCCCTAGGCCCAGCCCGTTCACTCTCCAGCCTCCCGCACCAGGCACCCGCAGTCCCCCTCCAACACCTCATGTTGTGTCCAGGATGCCCCACTCCTGAAGGACTGTGGCTCCCCCAGTAGCAATAAGGTAGGAGTAAAAACCACACAGGTGACTGACCAGTGCCTCCATTTTAGGGTTACAGCGTCACAGATCAAAGACATGAGGGAGCCAAAGTCTCAGCTCACTGGAGCCTGGCGAGGTTTCACTCAGTGATCACGCCAGCACAGGGAGCATCTGGGGCCTATGCGGCCCGTACTAAGCACTTGCAGCAGACAAAAGGGCGAGCGAACAGACTCAGTCCTCCAAGTCCAACGGCAGCCATCCAGACAGGCTCTCTATCTACCACAACCTATCTGTCTTCTTTAAAAAAAAAAAGAAGCCACATGTGGTGGCACTCACCTGTAATCCTAGTACTCAGGAAGCTGAGACAGGCCAATCACTGTGAGTTTTGAGTTGGAGGCCAGCCTGGGTACATAGTGAGTCCAAGGCCAGCCTGAGCTCCACAGCAAGACCCTGACTCAAAAAAGAGTAAGGCTAGGAATGTAGCTCAGAGGTAGAGTGCGCCTGAGTTTCATAGGCAGGACCACCACAAAGAAAGAAGAGCACGCAACAGAAAGAAAAAAATGAAGTAGCCTGCTATGTCCCCTGAAATAACACTCATCCTTTCCAGGGAGAACTGACTTTCTCTTGCAAACAGTATCAAAGCGCACAGAATAGGCTTCCAAGGCCCCTGTGAGGAAGCCCCTTTTTAAAAAATTTGATCAGTACATAATGATTACATTCATTATGGGGAGTCGGTACATGTACGTAATACATCCTTTTTTTGAGACTGGGTCTCACTATGCAATTCAGGCCTTGAACTCACTTTGTAGCCCAGGCTGGTCTCAAACTCAGTCATCCTCCTACCTCAGCCTCCCAAGTACTGGGATTACAGGCAAGACCTTGTTTTAAAATAAATTTTTAAAAGGGTCTGGCAGGGCTGGAGGTACAGCTCAGTGGGGTAAGTGCTTGCCGCTAAGCACTAAGGCCCTGAGTTCGATCCCCGGTCCCGGGAAAAAATAAATAAATAAATAAAAGGGTCTGGGGATGTAGCTCAGGGCAAAGACCTTGGGTTCAAAATCCAGTACTGACCTTCCTCCCTCAAAGACAACACAAAACATCATTATTGATACAACAGAGGAGACTCGAAAAGGTAGCCCAACGCAGGGCAGGCTAAAGACTCCTGACAAAGGGAAGGAGTCGCGTCAAGGCTGCCTAGAGCAGGCTGCAGACAGGATGCCGGTCAGTGTCTGGTACTGATAATGGACGCTCACCTGACTCCGCTGGCAACCCTGACGCAGGACCCCAGACAACTAACGCGAGAGCACTCTGCGCGGACTTTCCCACTTCAGTGGGACAGCTTTCTTCGACTGCGTGGGTTATGGGGGCGCACGCTCGCGGCTATTCCCCTTGCACCTCCTCCCTTGGTCGAGTTCCCAGCTGTTGTCTCTTCAAAAGGTCGGCTCTTAGAAAACTCTCGGGTGACATCCCGGGTACAATCTCTCCGTGCCTCCCACCGGGACGAGTGCTTAGAAGCAACACGAGAGTGGCGGACAGTGTTTACAGGTCCTAACTGCCCTCGGGGCCCCGCACCGCCTCCCGCTCTAGCTGTCAGCTCCTAGTCCCGGTTCAGGGCCGAGCCCGCGCTGCCACGGCCTCCAACGCACTGCTCGCCTGCTCAGCTTCTCCAGCACGCTGCAGCCCCACAGCGCCGCGTCCGCCCCCGGGAGGTCCCGCCCCTCCGGGGGGCAGGGGTCCGAGGGCATCGCGGCGGTCGGCGCTTACCTGCGCACAGAGGGACGTCCTGACGCAATTGCCCAGGGTAGCTTGCACCAGGAGCCCGGCCTTTGAGCGCCCCGGCGGGGCCGGTCCCGCCCCGCGCCCTCCCACATCCTCCCTGCCCGCCAGTAGCCAGCCGCGAGGCTCCCGCCCCCAACCCGGCAAGCTGTCCGCGCTCCCGGCCCGCGGCCAGGCTCCGCCCCGCCCCTGTCGCGCCCGGGGCGCGCCTGCGCAGGGAACGGGCACTTCAGTGCGCTCGCGCACCTCGGGGAGCGCGGGGCGGGAGCCTCACACCTCGGCTCTGAGCCACCGCGGGTGCGCGCGGACGTCAGGGGCGGTGCCGCTGCAGTTGCCCCTGGTAACCGGGAAGGCTGCAGGAGGAGGCGGAGGTGGAGGAGGAGGAGGAGGCGGAGGAGGAGGAGGAGGGATTCGGCGGGAGGATGGTGAGTGCGGGGCCCCGGGTCCTGGACCCCCCGACCCTGCTGATTACCCCTTCCCATGGGGCCCTGCGCTCAAAGCCGACGGGGAAAGGATGGCGTTCCGCCTGTTACCCGGACTGTGGCCTGGCGGCGCGGTGGGGCGCACCCGGCTGGGCCCTGGGGAGGCCTGGGCCGGGAGGAGGGCGGGGCTTGCGGGGGTCCGAGCCTGGGCGCCTAGCTGCTCTGGGCTGGGCGGAGGCGGAGGCTGAGGCTGAGCCTGGGTCGGACGAGAGCGGAGAGCGGGCTCTGCCCGCGGGCGTGCATCGCCCCGGAGACCGGGGTCCGCCCGGCCGGCCGAGGTGGCCCTGCGGTTCCGGGCCGTGTGGGCCGGCGCCCCCCGCGCCAGCGCGGACGCCGGGCGCGGAGGGAAGGCGCAGGTCCCAGGGCCCGCTTCCTAGGCGTGTGCGCCATCGCGCACTTCTGCGGTCCTCGGCTGTTTATTTGTCGAGAGTTCTCTGCTGTCTGGTTGTAGATGATGACCGGTTTTTCGTTTCTTACTTAATCCATGTCGTTAGAAACGAAGTAGCCGCTTAGTCTGTAGTATATCTTTCAAAACCTGTTGCAAGCCCCTTTGCAAGTGACCACACCAGTACCAAAGGTCTTGATTTCAGTTTAAGGTCTACACAAATGAGAAAGAATGGGGAGTTAAGACTGGAGAGTGGGCGTTAGTTTGGAGCAAGTCTTTTCCCGTCAACCACAAAATTTACCCAAATTATAAAGCAGATTTGAACGCTGACCTGCAATTCCACGTTTTTGTGTGTGTGCAGTTAGGTGACGGGAATAAAATGAAACAGTAATTGTAGAACTAGTCAAGGGGTTAGTCAAATTGGTCTGAAAGTCCTTAGAGCAGATTGCCAGGTTGATCAGCTGCAAAAGGCCAGTTATAGTTACTTTGACAGCTACCTCGTCGTCCCTTTTTGATCCTTAAAAATGTTGAACCACTTAGGTTGATTCCTGAAGAAAAAGCTTGATGTTCAGGAGGAGGAAATACATGACCTTTAGTCAGATATCCAGTCAGTAAATTTTGAACCGCAAACTTTTAAAATTGATTTTGGGTTGTTAGATTATTAAGTATAATTGTTTGATCAAAGGTTGCCAGTTACATTTCACACTTGCTACATTCTCAGTTTTTTTTTAAACCTTAGGCTAAACAGATTTTTTTTTTTTTTTTGGCGGTGGTGGGAGACAGAGTCTTGGAGGCTGGCCTTGAACTCACTGTGTAGCCTAACTCTGAGATCCTCCTGCTTCAGCCTCTTGAGTGCTGGGGATCACAGGTGTGCCCCACCACACTTGGTTTAAGCAGATTTTTTTGTTTGATATCAGGACTTGAACTTACAAACCTTGCGCTTGCCAGGCAGATGCTGTGCCACTGAGCCATATCCCTGGCCCCTAGATTTTTTACAAGTGTTTTATTGTTTCTTAATCATTTATACCAGAGCTGTCCATTTAATGGCTAAGTTTGTCTCTACAAATGAGTGTAAACATAAATACACAGTGAAAGAGCTAGAATTGAAAAGGACAGGTCAAACCCACAGAATGAGGTTTGTCATTACAAATGAGACCCTAAGATTTGGCTAACTTTGCCGTTTTATCAATTAGGCGAACTGTATAATTTCACGATTGCCTTACTACAGTTACAGGGCATAGCAAACTAACTGCTGCTCATGTCTAGGCACAAACTGGCGGGTGCACACAGCAAAGGGGCAACAGTTGTCATCACCACTGTGCCTGACTCTTCTGTTCAATGTTAAAAACATGGAATTAGGACAAAGTATTCTAGATTCTTTATCTGGTTTCCCAAATACTACCCCCCCATTTCCAAAAGTATGGGATGGAAGTGGAACACTGAACACCAGGGTTTTTTTGGTTTTGTTTTGTTTTGTTACCAGGAATTGAACTCTGGACCTTGCACTTTCCAGTAGTGAAAAATAGAGTGGCACACAACTGTAATCCCAGCACTCAGGAGGCTGAGGCAGGAGGATGGCTGTGAGTTCGAGGCCAGACTGGGCTATAAAGTGAGCTCAAGGCCAATCTGAACTGCATAGGGAGACCCTGTCTTAAAAAAAAGAGAGAGAGAGAGAGAGAGAGAGAGAGGGAGGGAGGGGAGGAGGGGGGAGGGAAGAAGGAAGGAAGGAAGAAAAGAAAGAAAGAAAAAGAAAGAAAAACTAAAGAGATGTGGGGTTGGAGGGATGGCTTAGCGGTAGGAGTATATGATTGACATATGCAGGACCCAAGGTTTGGTCCCCAGCACTTCAAGAAAAAAAATTGTTTTGTTTTTTTTTTGAGACAGGGTCTTGCTATGCAGTTCAGGCTGGCCTTGAACTCATTTTGTACCCCTGGCTGGCTTCAAACTTGCATTGATCCTCTGCCTCAGCCTCCCGAGTGCTGGCATGGGCCACCACGCCGTGCGAGAAAAATATTTTTAATTTAAGAAAACACAGCTACTGGCGGGAGTGGCGGTGACGCATGCATGTAGTCCCAGCCCGGAACAGGCTAAGGAGGAAGGGTCACTAAGCGTTCAAGGCCAGCCTGAGCTGCAGGGAGACCCTGTCTCAGAAAACCAAGAGGAAAGAAGAAAGGAAGAAAATAAACACAGCTGGCCTTTTGAGTGGTGCTGTGTGTCCTTCTGAGCGGACACCTTAGGAAACATTGTGTTTATTTAGTAGAAAGATGATGAGAGCCCAGTGGAAATTTGCCTTAAATTCTCCCTTTCAAAGCTTTGATGCAAATAAAAGTTTAAAGAGGCCACAAGTGGCCCAGGCCTAGTAATCCCAAAATTTGGGAAGCTGAGGCTGGAGGATCAAAGTGAGTTGGAAACTACATAGTGAATTCAAGGTCTGCCTGGACTACACAGTAAGACCCTCCCTCAAAAGTAAATAAAACATAAAGAGGCAAAAAGAAAGTAAAATCAGTTTCATTTGAACTAGTGAATGGAATGTCTGTTTCTGACAGTTGGCTCAGTAATACAATTTTTAATCTTGTCTCTTCTTCCAGCCACACCTATGAAGCTGATTTTGAGGCAGCTAAAATGTCTGTAGTTAACAGTATATTTTTCCAGGATTTGTTCGTAGAAGTTTGTTGAAACGCCTTGTGGCTCAGTCAGACCTCCTCCGTCCCCCGAAGTGCACATAACCTGTGCACCCACCTGCTGCTGTCACGGACCTACAGTGTGCTATGTTCTTGTTTCCTGCTGCCTTTATGCAGCGTCACGAGTGGAAATTCTACGCAGAGCTGGTGTCTATTTCACTTACCACTGTGCTTGGGCACACAAGGAGTGTCAGTGATAATTGAATGGATATTTGGACCAAAAATGCACTTTAAAAAGAAACTTCCAGCCAGGCATGGTGGCGCACCTGTAATCCCAGCACTCAGAAGGCTGAGGCAGGAGGATCGTTGGGAGTTCAAGACCAGCCTTGGCTACAAAGTGAGCTCAAGGCCAGCCTTAACTGCATAGTGAGACCCTGCCTCAAAAGGACTAAATAAATAAATTTCCAAAAAGTTAGTTTCATTGTATTTATACTGTAAAACAGCCACACCCTAAATTTAAGCTTCTAGTGGTTGCCTCCCTTCACTTGCCACTGAAAGCATGGCATATACAGTAGTGTAGAAGTCTAGAACAGAACCCGGTCTCTTTCATCCCGCCTCTCAAATCAGCTTACTTAAACCAGCAGAACCCTGACCTCTAAAATATCCTCCTTCCTATTTAGCACAGCCTGCTAATCCTGTGAGCCCCACCCCGAGTGGCTGGGCTAGTCTCATGCTGTCTCTCACTCAGACTTGTGCTCCCTGGGCCTTGCTGGAGACGTCCTTTGTCATTTTGCTGGGAGAGAATATTCGCTGGCCTTTCCATTTCTGTGTAATTTCCCTTAACAGTGAAGTATCTGACATTATGTTTCCTGATAAGTAAGACCACTCACTGGTAACATAGATGTATTCTATTCTAGACTGTGCCATGTGGTTAGTAAAGTTTACCTGTAGTTGGAATGATTTCTTCTCACCTGTGCTTTGCTTCTAAGATGAATAAAAATTACTCTTCTCATAAATGTTCAATTTAGGGCTGGAGGTATAGCTCAGTGGTATAAGTGCTTGCCCGCTAAGCACTAAGGCCCTGAGTTCGATCCCCGGTCCCGGAAAAAAAAAAAAAAGGAACATAAATGTTCAATTTAAAATTCAGTGTATGTATGTAAATTCTCAGCTTGCAGACAACAGTCTTTTTATTTAGTGACTTGCCTTTTTTTGTACTGGGGATTGAACTCAGGACCTTCACACTGAGCTACATGCCCTGCCCCTATTTTGGGTTTTTATTTTGAGACAGGTTCTCACTAAATTCTTGAATTGTTCAAGCTGAGTTGGAATTTGGAAATGCTCCTGCCTCCACCTCCCAAAGTACTGGGATTACAGGCATGTACAACCACATCTGGCTCTAATTTAGTGATTGTTTTGTTTTGTTTTGTTTTGAGACGTGGTCAAGCTCTGTAGTTCAGGTTGCCCTTGAACTAACTAACTAAACCGAGCTGGCCCCGAACTTACAGTGATCTTCCTGCCTCATTCAGTGCTAGGATCACAGGCACGCATCACTATACCCCACTTAATTTAGTAAGTGGGGTGAAAAAGACACATGATGAAAAACCAAAATTATTAGTTTTAAACTTTGAAAATATTTTATAGGAGCTGGGTGTAGTGGTACATGCCTATAGTCCCAGCACTCAGGAGGCTGAGGCAGGAGGATGGCCATGAGTTTGAGGCCAGCCTGGATTACATAGAGTTCAAGAACAATCTGAACTACATAGTGAGATCTTGTCTCAATCAATCAATCAACTAGTAAGTGAAAGTATTTTATAGGTAACAGATCTTCCTTCGTTATTATACCAGTAGTAGGTAATCCATAAGAATTTTACCTGTATGTTGTTGGATATATTAATTTTATAAATTCCAGTTGTTTTAGAGTGTATTATCAGGAAGAAGAGCCTTTCTTTTCCTATCCGGTCCAGAGCTTAGCAGGAGTGGTACAATGTGTTTATGTGGCTTTAGTCCTTTCTATATCACTGACCTTAAAGTATCA
This sequence comes from Dinomys branickii, assembly GCA_004027595.1. Classification (NCBI taxonomy): domain Eukaryota; kingdom Metazoa; phylum Chordata; class Mammalia; order Rodentia; family Dinomyidae; genus Dinomys; species Dinomys branickii. Next base: position 11,129 of record PVLD010004600.1, read on the forward strand.
GAATAGGTGATTGCAATATAGATAATTACACATCTGGGAGACTTCATACAAGTATAACTTTAAGAGGGAGTGTATCAAAGTATTCAAGGCCAGATGCAATAAAAACAAAAGCCAGAATATGTTTTCCCTTAAAAAAAAATGGGTGCAGTAGTAGCACATGCCTATAATTCCATTTGTACTTGGTTGAAGCAGAAGGATCACAAGTTTGAGGCTAGCCTTGGCAAGTTATCAAAACCCTGTCTCACAACAAAAAAATGAAGAAGAGCTGGGGCCCACACCTGTAATCCCAGCACTCGGGAGGCTGAGCCAGGAGGATCGTCATGAGTTCAAGGCCACCCTGGGCCACATAGTGGGTTCAAGGCCAGCCTGAAGAAATACAGCATGAGACCCTGTCTCAAAAAAAAAGTAGGGGGGTTGCATCTCAGTGGTAGAGCATTTGCCCAGCGTGCTTGATGCCCAGTATCAGATCGAAAACACTCCTTCCCCATCTCATTTGTTTCAAATCTATTCAGTCCCTCTCTCCTGAATCTTTTCCTAGTTTTTTTGTGACAAGGTCTCACAATGTAGTTCAGGTTGACCTTGATCTCACTATGTAGCCCAGGCTGGCCTTGAATGTGCAGCGATCCTCCTGCCTCCAGTGGTGGAATTACAGGCATGCACCACCATGCCCAGCTCTGTCCTAAAGCTTTTGTGATAAAATTTGTCTTTGTGAGTTAGACTAAGCCATTTACTTTATTGTGGGGAGAATGCTGAGACCTAGTGAGGTTCACATGGTCCCTTTCAAGTCAGTGTGAGTCTCACCCTGGCAGTAGCAGGCAGAATCTGAGGTGGAAGGGTGCTCTTCATGGTGCATATTTGTAGATCCCAGTCCAAAGCCTGACCGTTGAGGGTTATTTCACAGAAGTATTCTTTAATCGTCAAGACCAGACTGGTCTGAGTTATGGCCTGGTGCAATGCAGGTAACAAAGGCAACTACTTTATGTAATCCTAAGACTCAGGTTAAAGTGATGTCTATTCATTCTCCTAAAACGATTCAAATTTATCCTTCCTTAAAGCCTTGGCTTGGCTTGGTTTGGTTTTTCAAGACAGGGTCTTGCTACATAGCTCAGGCTGGCCTCAAACTCAGCAGTGCTCCTGGCTCAGCCTCCCAAGTCCTGGGACAGCAGGTATGCGCTGTTATGCCTAGCTGAAAGCTATGTTATTATTAATTTGCTGAATTAGTACAGTGCTGCTAAAACTTGGAAGGAAGAAGTGGCATACATGGTGTTAGAGTTGGAAAGCAATCAGAAGCCCTCCATAACCAGAATTTTTTTCTAAAAGTCATTCTGATTTGCAGTAATAACAAAGTCAGCATGCCTAGAAGTAACCTGTCTCTCTATCGCTGTTCAAGGGCTTACTCTCCATATTACGCAAATTGAAAAGTGCGCCAGACCAGGAGGTAAGAATCCTTCTCCTCGGTTTGGATAATGCTGGCAAGACCACTCTGCTGAAGCAGCTCGCCTCTGAAGACATCAGCCACATCACACCTACACAGGTGAGCGCTGCTGCTCCAGACGCCGTGTCCACAGGGGTGGCCCCAGCAGCTGGAAAGAGCATCCGCCTTCAAGTATTGTTTGCAAGAAAATACTACAGCGTACAAATAGCGGAGCCCATACATAGGACATTTTTCCAGTAGCCAAATTCATAGAGACAGAAAGCAGGCAAGGGGTGGTGGTGTAGGAGGGTGGGGACACGGGGAGTTTGGTGTATACCCGATCAGTTTTCCAAGATCAAAGCAATTCTGTGGTGGAGGCACGGTGTGAATGTACTCAGTGCACTAATGCTAGTAAATGCATTTTCATATGGTTAAAATGGTACATTTTATGTCCTGTATCATCTACCATAGCCAAAGATATAAATGGGAGCTAGCCAGGCATGGTGGCACATGCCTGTGATCACAGCACTTGGGAGGCTGAAGCAGAAGGATTGCTGCAAGTTCAAGGGGCTCCATAGTGAGCTCAAGACCAGACTTAACTACATGGTAAGACGTTGTCTCAAAATTAAAAAAAATATAAATGGGCGGTGTGTATCATGGCTTTAAATCAGCTATAGATTAGCTTTTTTGGTTTTTTTTGTTTGTTTTGAGACAAGGTTTCACTATGTAGTGCAAGCTGCCCTTGAACTAACTTATGTAGCCGAGGCTGGCCCTGAATGTGGCAGCCCTCCTGCCTCAGCCTCCCAAGTACTGGGATTACAGTCAGGAGCCACCACACCTGGCTTAGATTAGCCTTTTTTCTTTTTTTTTCCTCCCACTGCTGGGATTGAACTGAGAGCCTCACGTGTTAGGCAAGCATTCTACCACTGAGCTACTTGCTCAGGCCTAAATACTTGTCTTAAGAATAGCCTTTTCCAGGTTAGGGGGTAGCTCAGTGGTCGCATACTTGGCTCGAGCCCAAGTTTTGTCCGTAGCATCACCACCAAAAAGAAATCCTTTATCTTTTTGGATTACAGACAATGTGTAAAAGCAAACACTAAAACATTTCCCCAGGGAAAACAACTGTTAATATTTTAGTGTGTGTTTCTCAGACTTAACAAATATGTATCATTTTTAAAATTAAAAAAGTGATGTAACTTTTAAAATCCAGCCTCATCCACCTTTTCTTTCCTAAGACCAACCAAGCAGAATGCAAAGGACAAGGCAGTGGGGTGCCACAGAATGGGGCTGCTGACCAGAGGGCCTTCAGAAGGCTTTATTTTTTTTGGTAGTACTAGGGGCTGAATTCAGGAACTTGAACGTGCTAGGGAAGTGCGCAAGGTCCCGAGTTTGATTCCCAATACCAAAAACAAAAACAAAAAAGAGCCAGACCTGGTTCTGCACTTCTGTAATCCCAGCACTTGGAAGGCTGAGGCAAGAGGATCTCTGCAAGTTCAAGCCATCCTGGGCTACAGAGGGAACTCAAGACCAGCTTGAACTGCATAGCAAGACCCTGTCTCAAAAAGACAAAAGAAAAAAATTATTGTGAAGCCTAGCATGATGGTAGATGTCTAGAATTCTAGCACTCTGGGTGGCTGATTCAGGAAGATCAGAATTTTGAGCCTAACCTATGCAACTTAGCTATGTAGTGAGACCCTGTCTCAAAATGTAAAAGCAAAATAGGGCTAGGGATGTAGCTCAGTGCAGATCTTCTGAGTTCAATCCCCAGTAGTGAAAAATAAATAAATACAATTTTAAAAATTGGAGGCAGGGTTTTACTAACCTCTCCAAGCTGACCTCAAACTTGCAATCTTCTTTGTCTCTGCCTCCTGAGCAGGTGGGACTGTAGACTTTGTTTCTGGGGGTATTTTCCTTGTTTTTTTTTTAAAACGGGGTCTCACTATGTAGACAGGCTGCCCTAGAATTTACTGTGTAGTCCAGGTTAATCTTGAACTCCTGTAATCCTGCCTCAGCCTCCTAAGTGCTGGGATTACAGGCATGTACCACAACACCTGACTTTTTTTTTTTTTTAACAGTGTCTTTCTGTGTAGTTCAAGCTGGCCTTAAACGCAGAGATTCTTCTGCTCAGGCTCCCAGGATTACAGGAGTGTGCTACCACACCTGGCTCTAGTGGGCTTTTTCAGGGTTCATTCCCTATAAGAATCCCAAGAAAGCTTGATTTAGGATAAAGCCGACAGGCACAGCCTGCTGGACTTCATCACTTTAAAGTGCTTGAGCACTAGAGGATTTATCAAAAGCAGTGCTCAGCATTCTCTGTCACAGCGCAGTGACGAGCGTGGTGTACAGGTGGCTGTGCGCGTTTGGTTTGTGTACTTCGTGACTTGGGAGTCTCAGTGATTGGCAGCTCTCTGCAGGAAGCTCACCTCACTGTACCAGATGAGCGACTCAAGGGTTTCTGAACAAATGGGATGTGCAGCCGCTGGTGCTAACTGCAGCAGTCATGCCCAGGAGAGCTGAGGACACATGAAGGTCCAGGATTTCTGGCAGGAAAAGAAGAGCGGGCCTTTTTGGGGTTTTCCATTTTTCTTTTTAGTATCAGCAATATACTAATTCTCAGTATCACTAAGGTGAAGATTTCCACACTGCAAACCAACTCAAAGTTAGTAAGGTCGAGCTCCAGTTGCAACCTCAGGCTCTGTTAGGTGTGTCATAGTGACTGTTGTGGGGTGTCAGAGTTCCTTCTTTCCTTCCTTCCTTTATTCATTTTTTTTTTTTTTTTTTTTTTTTTTGAGACAAGGTATCACTATGTAGTCCAGGCTGACCTTGTACTCACAGCAACCCTCCTGCCTCAGGCACCTGAGTGTTAAGAGTACAGGTGTGTGCCACCACACCTGGTTTTTGTCTTGCTTACTAAGAACAAACTGTTGTATTACGTTTTTTTTAATTGAAAAAGTAATAGATGCTCATTATAGTAAATTTAGAAAGTGTCAATAAGATGAAATTGAGAAAGTAGAAATCACTAATAGTGGCCAGACAGAATCACTGTTAACATTCAGACATGTGTCCACTCAGGGTGTTTTGTTTTGTTTTGTTTTTAGTTGTTTTTTGGTACTGAGGGTTGAACCAGGGAGTTCATACTGAGCTTTATCCCCAGTTTTTTGTTTTTTGAGTTAATGTTTAAATAGCTGACTTGCCCAGCCTGGGATTGAATTTAACTTCCTCCTCCCTCAGCTTCCCAAACGCTGAGTTACAGGCTTGCACCACTACACACAGCCTCAGTGTGTGTGGTTTTCCTTATGCTTGCATGTGTGTGTGTGATGGTTAATTTTAATTTTTTTACAGATACTGCATACGAAATGTGTATCATCTTCTCAATGACTCTCATCTGTCTGTGTTCTGCACATGTAACACGTCTGTACATGTTTGACCCGCTCAGTACAGTATTTCCTTACAGTGGCTTGCCATCTTTGCTTGTTCTGATGACATAGAACTCTAGGGCAGTTGATATATATGGTCAAGTTCCAGGATACTGGTGTCTGTTCCCTACTTTATTCCAGAAAAAGATCTGCTATTGCTGAGCTTAGTAATATTGTTGAATATAGAATTTAAACCCACAGAAGCCCCCTCTCAGCAAGTGCCAGAGGAGGTGCTTTTCATCATGAGCTGAAGCCATTTCCCTGTGGCGCCCTTGAACTCCCCTTTGCTGGGTCATTGGTGCCTTAGAGGGGTGGTAGTCAGCATCACCCCGGTCACCCCACGACTGTGCCCAGGGAAAGCGGTGGCATGCGTCTGTGGCGCTGCAGCGGTGCAGCAGGGGCCTGAGCAGGTTTCCTGAGGAGCCCCTGCAGGTCCCGCCCTCCGCTTCTTCTGGCAGGATTGGGGGGCGTATAACGGGCTCCAACCCAGGGCCTCCACCGTGAGCCGCATCCCAGCTCAGCTTTTCTTTTTCTTAGGGTCTCACTGAGTTGCCTAGGCCGGGCTTGAACTTGTGATCCTCCTTGTGATCCTCCTGCCTCTTCCTCCCAGAGGCGATATCTTTTCTATGGTAGCAAACTATTGATTGGATTTTTAAATCCTGGTTTCCTTTTATCTTTCTCGCAGTGAGGTTTTGGGTTTTGTTGTTGTTTTCCTCTGAACTCCTGTTCAGAAGTACCTCCTCTCTGAGCCCCAAAGGTCTCGTTAGTTTGTTTCTCTCCAGACTGACTCCCAGCTGGCCGTCCTGATTTGCTCACCTTCCTCAGGGCTCTGCCTGGAAGTACTGTCCTAAAACAGTTTATCAGAGATGCGACTGAAACTCAGTCTCAGAGGCCGGTTTGCTTTCTGGTTCCATCACTGTTACTGAGGACAGCACTTCCCAGCTTGATCCTCAGGCTGCTCCGCAGGCCCCACCCCTACCTGCCAAGGCTGCAGCCCAGCCTCTCCGCCACATTCTCAGTTCAGCTCCCTCTGATTAATCCATAGGAGGAAACTGATTTTGAGCTGCGCTTGTGAAGAGTCTAGTCCTCCAAATTTGTAGCTCATGTCTCTCTTATTTTTGTTATTATTTTTATTTCTTTTATTTTTGGGGAAATGTTTTGAGACAGTATCTCACTATGTAGTTTAGGCTGGCCTTGAACTCACTATGCAGCTCAAGCTGACCTTGAACTGGGGGCAGTCCTCCTGCCTCAGCCTTCTGGGTGCTGGGATTATAGGTGCGCACCACCACACTCAGCTCTTATCTCTCTTCAAATTTAGCATTTGAAGCCAGGAGTAGTGGCTCACTCCTGTAATCCCAGCACTCAGAAGGCTGAAGCAGGAGAATGAATCCTTGCTGCAAGTTTGAGGCCAGCGTGGGCTACAAAGTGAGCTCAAGGCCAGTCTGAACTACATAGCAAGTCCATGTCTCCCCCGCCCCCCAAAAAATAGCATTTGAGGAAATATACTAAAGCTGTAAAGCAACCATTAAATAACAAAAAAAGCTATAATCCATACTTTGCATTTATTCTCTTTTGTTGTCTTCAGATTTAGATTTGTCTTTTTGTTAATTTCATGTAATGTCCTGTTAAATTTACCATTCTGTAGATTTTTCAGGGGATGTGATCTATGTTGATCATAGGTATTGTCACATAGCTACCATAGTTGTCCTCAGCAATCACATGTACGCTACACATATGTTATATATATAGTTTTCTTTCTAGTGGTGCCAGGGATCAGGACCTCATGCATGCTAGGCAAACACTCTACCCCGAGCTATATCTCTAACCCTTGTTTATTTTTTCCATCATAGAAAAACATCACGTTAGTCCTGACATTACCAATGCTGACTACAGCCTGAATGAAATAAGTCCGTATAAACATATGTTTCTCTGTCACAGTAAGCCATTTTCAGTACTGGCGGTACCACGTCTGGGGCTGGGGTGTGGCTGACGGCAGAGGGCCGGCCTAGCGTACACACGGCCCTGGGCTCCGTCACCAGCACCACAGAGAACTGCTATGTCTGGCGAAGCAGTACTTCGAAGTTAACTTTAAATACAGCTAGTAGAGGCTGGATGTAGCTCAGTGGTAGAGTATGTACTCAGCATGCACAAGGCCCAGGTTGTAATTCCCAGCACACGCGAGCCCGTTAAATTTATCTGGGTTAGTAAAACTTGGTATTTTTGCCTTTGTCTATTCCAGGGTTTTAACATCAAAAGTGTACAATCACAGGGTTTTAAACTGAATGTATGGGACATTGGTGGACAGAGGAAAATCAGACCATACTGGAGGAATTATTTTGAAAATACTGATATTCTTGTAAGTATGCTTTCTGATGTGCTAATTCATGCTTTCTTTTTCTGCCATGTGTTAGGAACACTGACACTATGATCTTTCTTACCAGTAATCCCATTGCTATGACATGAATTCCGTGAGTTAGAGGCCGGCAGAGGCTGTAGGCCGGGGAGGAGGAAAAGCTCTCTGTAAAGTGTTTTCCTGTCACTCACTTATACTGTCGCACCCACATCCACTTGGTCAAAATAAAGTGCTTCTTAATCATATTGACGTGAACAGCAGTATGGAAGTCACAAGGTCATGTGCTGACACTGTCGCCCCAAGCGAGTTGACATGTCAGGGTGTCCCTGAGAGAGCCAGGACACAGCAGGAGTCCTGGATGGCCAAAGAGTGGCCAGAGCCCCACAGCGTCCTCCATAGAAAAGAGAACACTTGCCAGTTGTCTTCCTTTGCTTCCAGAACTTCAGTAAAGCCGAGAGGCCAGCCCATCCTGAGCAGCTCTGGAAGCCTGAGCAGGGGCAGAATGAGGCGTGTTAGAGTATAGAATTTAATGCAGAGTGAGGAAGAGATTTCCTAAGACTCCACTTTCCAGAAGTAGGGCGAGCTGCCTTGGGTACAGGGGATTTCCTGGCTGGGGTGGCATTCATTCAGCAAAATTGAGGGGTCTCCCCAACTTGGATGGTAAAAAAAGAAAAGTGCATATTGTTCTCACTGACCTGTGACTGCAAGATTGTTTTTACCTGGGTTATGACCATGGGTGATGAACCACATCATGTCCCCACTGCCAATAGGAGTCACCACGTGCCACTGAATGCGTCACTCTTAGTTGCTTCCTGTGTGCCTCCCTTGGGTCCTTCCTGTCTTCATCCTCATGTTGTCTCATTTAAAAAGCAAAAAATGGTGGGGATGGTGGCCCAGGCCTTTAAAAGGAAAGCAATAAATAAAATCAAAGACAACCCTTCTCTTGCCCAAATGGCCCCTCTGGATGCTGTTCCATTCCTCAGGCCCCTGCACAATAAAAATGAGTTCTCTGCGCCCTCTCCCCTTCGGGTCACTCCAGAGCCCCCTCCCAGGCCAGCCGGGAGCCGCCTCCAAGGCCCCGGGTTTGCTGTGTGGCGCACGCCTCCTTGACCTGCCAGCTCCGGCACCATCAGCGGAGCGGTCTCTGTAGTGTGTCTTTGAATCGTCCCTCTGCCCTGCAGGGCACCGTCCGTCTTTCTTTTCCTCCTCAATCTCTATTGCTTTTTCCTTTCCTTTTTCTTGTTTAAATCTCCAGCTGTGGTTGAGCTCGGGAACATCCTGTGTTAAGGGCTTGGTCTTCAGCTTGACGCTGCTCGGAAGCGGTGAGTCTCTGGGTCTGGCGGGAGATGTAAAGTGATTGCGCCGCGCCCTCAGGGCGGTGCCCCCAGTCTCCCTCTCTTTTCTCCCCGCTTGGAGAACAGGGTCTCGCTCTGTGGCCCAGGCTGGCCTCGAACTCACAGTGGTCCTCCTGCTTCAGCTTCTCAGGTGCTGGGCTCACAGGCCTTTGCCACTATGCCCGGTTTCTCCCTCATTCCTTGCGTGGGCCGTGAGTTGCATGACTTTTCCGTGTCTCACACGGCCTACTCTGGCATTGTGCCTCGCTTACAGCGAGAAACAACACCAACAGACGTGGCCTGAAACCGCCAAAGCCTGAGCCAAGCTTTTCTCTTTGTAAGTTGTCTATCTCTGTAATTAGAGGAATGGAAAGCTGAGTAATGCATCTCGCAATCTCCAAATCTTGGGATGTCCCAGGGCTCAGCCCTTGTGTTCTTCTTAAACCACTACTTGCGTGATCTCATGCAGCTCAAGGCTTCGGTTGCCTCCAACACATGGGTCAGTGTCACACTCGGCCCCAGCCTGAAAGGCTCTCCTGAGCTCCAGCCATGTAGAGCCAGCTGCCTGTGACATCCGTTTCACAATGGACAGTGTCCGACTGCAGCACATCCCACACCAAACTTCTGTCTCCACCTCATGCCACCGGGCCTGTCCTCCCTCCGCTGCTCAGAAAATGGCAGCGTCCCCATCATCCAAAACGCTGGGCATCTTTAGCTCCTTGCTCCCCGCTCTGTGCCATGCATAAGCAACTCCTGTTCATCGTCCCTCAGAGCATTCCCAGAGCTGGCCACTGCACTGCTGCCAGCACACAGTTACCGTGCCAACCGCCTGTCCCTCTGTCCTTGCCCCGAGAAGCCCTTCCTCAGTAGTGTTGCCATAGTGACCATGTTAAAAACATAAGCTCCCATCTCAGAATAATAGCAAGGGTTCTCACAGTGGCCTACGTGGCCCTCTGCCGTCCGGCTTTTTTTTATGACGATAGTGTAAGTTTGACGCATGATTCCATTCATCTGGGGGGAAATGGTGCCGATGCATGCCACAGCTGGGTCCTTCTCACTCTCCCGCCTCCCAGCCTCCTCTCAGTCTGGTTTCTTCTACCTGGCCGGCCTCATTTCCCTGCTGACTTGGGTGTGGCCGTGACAGCCTCCCCCTAACTCGAGTTTTCCTGCTGTTCTTGCTTCCTCCCTCAGGCCTACCAGGACCCAGCACTGTCAGACTGCGTTTCTTCCTTGCTTTTCGGTGCTGAGAATCTAGTTCAAGGCCCCTCGCATGTTAGACAAACGTTCCGCCACACTCAAGTGGAAAACAGCACCAAAGCGTACAGCGTGCTGCCACCACCAGACGCTTGCGGTACTGCGCTGGGCTTCGCTCAGCTTCCCGTGCTGCTGGCGTTCTGACCCTGATGCCAGGTCAGGTCACAGGGCTGAAGAGGTGAAGGGAAACAGGACACATCCCACCTGTCTTGCCAGCCACCTGCGGCTCCAGAAGGCACTAGATCCCTCCACAAAGAGGGAGACTGTCCTTCCCTTTAGCACAATAACTTCTTCCCTAACCCCAAATAATGTGTCCTTTCTTGATGCTTAAATTTTTCAGCCTTTTTTCCCCCTGGCGTTTGGAGATAGGGCCTCACTAAGTATCCCAAACGGGTCAAACGTCCTTTGAGCCTGGGCTCACCTTGAAACTCGTCCTTCTCCTTCCTTGGCCTTCTAAATCTTGGGATTATTATAGGCATATGCCGCCATGCTTGCCCTTATTAATTTCTTGATATTAGCCGGGCGTGGTGGCACACGCCTGTAATCCTAGAACTCGGGAGGCTGAGGCAAGAGGATCATTGTGAGTTCGAGGCCAGCCTGGGGCTATAAAGTGAGCTCAAGGCAAGCCTGAACTTCATAGTGAGACCCTGTCTCAAAAAGACAAAAAAAAAATTTAACATTAGAAAACTTCTAGCCAGGCGTGGAGATGCACGCCCAGGAGCAGCATTCAGGAGGCTGAGGTGAAAGGGTAACGGAGAGTTTGGACCAGACTGGGACACGTGGGAGCTCAGGGACAGCCCAGCTACACAACAAGGCCCTGTCTCAAAAAACCAAAAAGAATAAAAGAAAAGAAAAACTTCAAATTTACCTACAGGTTAAAAAAAAGAATGCAGTCCCAAATACCGGCCCATCACCCAGTTTCATTACTTTCAATTTGAATTGTTTTTACCTCCCATGGTACTATGGGTTGAGCCCAGGGACTTTCACATTGAGCCATGTGCCCAGTCCTTTTTTATTTTGTTTTGAGACATGGTCTCATTAAGCTTCTAAAGCTGGCCTTGAAGTTGAAATCCTCGATCCTTGGCCAGATAGGAGAACAGACTTGTGCCACCACAACTGGCTTTTTTGAAGTATGTTCAGGCAAATCCCAGTCATTATATATTTTTTATTCACAAACACTTCAAGTGTAAATTTGGAAGATCAGTCCCTAAACTGTTATAGAAACCTACATGTTAGAAAATTTGGAGGTCTGGGGATATAGCTCAGTGGAATAAGCACCTGCCTGGCAGGTGCAAGGTCCTGAGTTTGATCCCCAGTACTGTGCAAAAAAAAAAAAAAAAAACCAGAAAATTTGGGGCCTGGGACATAGCTCAGTGGCACAGCACCCACCTGGCAAGCACAAGGTCGTGAGTTTAATTCCCAGTACAAAAAAAGGAAGGAGGAAAGGAAAGGAAATTTGACTTAGGAGGAAACTCCTGCAGCTAGTCGGTGATTGTAGCAGGGCTACAGAGTAGAAGATTCATAAACAGGCATCGCTGCTGCCCTTTACACCAGCAGGAGCAAGTGGGGTTTGAAAGCAAAGTGCTTCCTAGCACCAGCCCCCAAAAGAAATACTTAGGCATAAATTTAACAAAACTTACATAGGATCAATATGAGAAAAATTACAAAACTGATAAAATTCTTGTCTAGTGTATGTGAGGCTTTGAATTCAGTCTCTAGCAGGACACACACACACACGCAGAGTCCACACTCATAGTAAGGAAGTTCATTTCAGCAAATGCTGCTGGAACAATGGGATATCCACATCCAGAAAGACAGAAATAGAGAATATCTCATGCAGACCTCACTTCTTTCACAGAAATAACTCAGGATGGACCAGAAACATTAACACAAGCCAGGTGTGGTGGTGCACACCTGTAATCCCGGCACTCAGAAGGCTGAGCCAGGAGGATCGCAGTGAGTTCAAGACCAATCTGGTCCTCATAATGAGATCCTGTCTTAAAAATAAATGAATGAATGAATGAGAAACTCAAAACTATAAACTTCCAGAGGATAATGTAAACAGCTAAATTACCTTGGACTTGCTGATGCTTTAGCTACAGCAAAAGCACATCCACAAATGAAAAACGAAGTTGGGCTTTGTTGGAATTTATTTAGTTACTTGAGACAGGCTCTTTCTCTGTAATTCATGCCAATCTTGAACTCACTACATAGCTCAGTCAAACTCCTAGCATTCCTCCTGTCTCAGCCTCCCCAGTGCAGGGATTATAGGCATGTGCTGCCCAGCCTGGTGTTTTGTTGGAATTTAAAACTTCTTAAAACAAAATAACAAAAACAAGTTCCCCTCTATGAAAGACACTTAAGAGAATGAAGCCCAGCACTGGGGAGGCTGAGACAGGAGGATCACTGCGAGTTTGAGGGCAGCCTGGGCTACATAGTGAGTTCAAGACCATCCTGAACTACATGGCCAGACCCTGTCTCGAAAGAGAGAATGAAAAAGAGACAAATCACAGATTTGACAAAATATTTGTAAAATAAATATCTGATAAAAGACTTGTATTTTTGTTAGGCATGGTGGTGCACACCTCTAATTCCAGCACTTGGGAGGCTGAAGCAAGCAGTTCTCTACAAGTTTAAAGTCTGTCTAGGCTAGATAGTTAAAGAGTTCATGGTCAACCTGAACTACATAGTGAGGCCCTATGGAAGAATGAAAGAAAGAGGGGAAAAAAAGTATTAAGGATATACAAAGAACTAAAAAATCAACAAGTGACCTGATTTTTTTTTTTTTTTTTGGTCTTTTTGAGGCAGGGTCTCATTATGCAGTTCAGGGTGGCCTTGAGCTCACTTTGTATCCCAGGCTGGTCTCAAACTCGCAAAGATCCTCCTGCCTCAGCCTCCCGAGTGCTGGGATTACAGGTGTGTGCCACCACGCCTGGCAGATGGGGTATTTTGGCTACAAGCGTGAAGTATTTACCACTGCCTCCTTCCCACAAAGGTTTGCTTGCCCGTGCTTGACAGCACTGAATGGCTCTGCAGTGGCTTGGAAGAGTTGGGGTAACCTGTAAAGTGTTCTCAGGGTGGGTGGCGTGGAGAACACTGGCCTCGGCTTTGTTCAGTGGGGTGAAGCGGCTAGGAAAGGAAGTGTGAAGTGTGACAGAACTTCCAGCTCTTAGGCCAGGGAAGAAAAATGAAACACACACATGGCTCACTTGAGATGCTACATAGCACATGCGAGGTATGCAGTCGTGAACGCGGTGATGTTTTTCACAGTGTATTCATGTGACTGTGAGACTCTGTTCATATTATTATTACTGGCTTGGTGTTTAACTCTAACATAACTTACACAGAGACTTAGTCATTATTTCCATATTCAAAATAGAGGGCGTCATATTGGGAGGCTGAGGTGGGAGGATCACAAGTTCAAGCCCAACCTGGGTAACTTAGTGAGATCCTATCACAAAATAAAAAAAAAACCTAGGGAGGTAGCTGTTACCCAGTGCAAAGCCCATGGGTTCAGTCCCCACTACCACAAAATACTAACAAAGGACATCAAGTGAAATACATTTCCAACATGAAAATAACTCTCTTTGCTAATTCCATACCACTGCACACGTGATGCCACGAGACAATAGAAAGACGCCAGGGACAGAAGGCAGAGGTCGTCGGTCTCAGTCCTGGACCCAAGCGGCGAAGGCTGTGGGTGGGAAGCCATGCACGCCCTTGTGCCTCCTGCTGCTGCCCCACTCGGAGAGACACCGAGGAGCAGTGAAATGGCCAAGAGGCGGCAGCACGCGGGAGGAGGAGCCAAAGCAGACCCTAAACAAAGGCCTCACTTGGACTCCTGGCTGGCGAGCACACTGCCTAAACTCTCCTCAGAAGGACCCCTCCTCCTGATTTTCATTAGCGCATGTGCAGTGCATGAGGCTCACATTCAGTGTGGGGAGCTGCTGCATAGACAGGCTTGTGTCACCTTGTCTGGGGAAAAAGGTGAAACCCCTTTCTCTTGCCAGGTGTGGTGGCACACGCCTATAATCTTAACACCCTGATGGTGAGGTATGGGGATCGCATGCTTGAGCCCAGCTTAGGCAGTATAACACCTTGGCAAAACCCTATCTCAAAATAAAATGAAAGATGTGGCAGTGTAGCCCAGTGTGCCCTGGGTTTGGTCCCCAGCACTGTAAAATGAGGGGAGGAGGAGATGTAGTAGTAGTAGCCCCTCTCCCTGGATCTTCTGTAACCAATAAAAATTTTAAAGCAACTGCCAAAAAGCATGCAACTGTCTTAAGCACCGTTCTGATGTTTTTTATTTGTTTGTTTATTTCTTTGAGACAGGGTCTTGCTCTGTAGTCCAGGCTGGCCTTGAACTTGCTTATGGAGCCCATGCTGTCCTCACAGCAACCCTCCTGCCTCAGCCTCCCGGGCGCTGTGATTACAGGCGTGCACCACCACGCCCGGCAGCACCATTCTGAATGTCTAGTGACTTACAACCTCACTTTAGAATACTTTTTAATGGCTTGATTTTTTTTTTCTTGGAGACAGTTTCCGGCCTCCCAAGTACTGTGCTGGGATGACAGGCGTGTCACTCTGCCTGGCAAGGTCTAAGCTGTCACTGTAGAGAAGGCTGAACGTGGTTTCTAGCAGTCAGCATTCGTGATTAAATGAGAAGGCGCTAAGGTTGTCACTAAGGTTGTCTTGGTTTTTTGGAGAGCAGGTTTTCAGTGAAACACAGAGTTTGACAGTGTAGCGAAAATTACATATATCTGTAAAGGAATTAGTACAGATATAATTCCTGTAAAATAAATATCTGATAAAAGATTAGACCCCCTAATTCAGGGCTTGTATAACGGGGAAGGTTGAATATTGGCTTTGGTGTTAAAGAGTATGCTCTTTTAAAAGAGTGCTTCTGTTATGCCATTTGTTTTAACAATTCCAAACTCTACACAAGTCTTGAGAATTTGATAATACTTAGATAAGCAACTGGGAAATTTTAATCATTTAATTTTTAAAAAGACTACAAAATTGTTTCTCTAATTTTTAAAAAAAATGTTCATGTGAAGGAGAATTTGGAAGCGGACTGTCTTTGGAAAGTTAAAGTATATGTTTGGAAGCTTTAACTATAGATTTTTTTGTCTTTCCTTTATTATTATAGGGTGTTATTTATGCAGTGATTAAAAGTTAGAAACTGAGAACACAGCTTGGGATTTCTAGTTCATGGTGAATCTTAAGAGTTCTAACCAGGACGGGGGCAATGTAATCCTGGCACCCTGAGAAGCTGAAGGGGGAGAGGTGCAAGTTCAAGCCCAGTGTGGGCAATTTTGCAAAACCCTGTATCAAAATATTCTTTGTGTGTGCCTATGTGTGTGTGGTTTGGGGATCGAACTCAGGGTCTTACGCATATAGGGCAAGAACTCTACCACTGAGCCACATCCTTAGCCTACTTGTATCAGAATAAAAAAATGGGTTAGTGATGTAGCTCAGTGCAAAGGCTCAGAGCTCAGTTCCCAATATAAAGAAAAAAGAAATCCTAGCACTTGGAAGGCTGAGGCAGGAGGATCACTGTGAGTTCAAGGCCAGCTTGGGCTACATAGTGAATTCAAAGCCAGCCTGAACTACACAGTGATACCCTGCCTCGAAAAACTTATTTTTCCTCTCTGGCAAAGCCTGGCCCTTACTGTTTCCTGTACCACCGTGGGTACTTCCCCCACAGCTTGGGAAGGGAAGGAAGGGAAGGGTGGGAGGTCCCTGGGTCCTGTCTCAGGCCCTGGAGTCGGCACGTGGTCAGTGTGCAGGTGGCACTTGCAGAGTGATGACCCTGGAGGGACCCAGGGTTGCGGATGCCAGAAGACGCCACCGTGGGCCTTCTGCTAGTGCAGGGTGCAGAGCAGCAGCGTGGGTGCGAGGATGTCCCTGCTGCTGCGCTTCAGCGGCGGCTGTAGCCCCACTTGGGCAAGTTACCGGAGTCTTTGGGTTTGTGTGTCTGCAGGTGAAGTAAGTTGCAGGAATGACTGGCAGAGGAGATCTAGGAGCAACATCGAGTGCTTACAAGTGCAGCTTCTGTCCCGTTGGACTTTCCCGGCTTCCTGGGCTTCGGCTTTGCTGGAAGTCCTCGCGAGCATCTTCACCCAAACTCCACCCACTAATTAGTTGACTTACTCATTTTGCTTCCATAGATGAGGCGAGCGGCTGGTTGTTTCTGTATGTTATATTCATCTGAAATCTGCAGTCTACCTGTTCTTTGATAGAAGCTGGCCCCTCTGTTTTCCAGGTCTGCTTGGTGAAGTAACCTCCTTTTTTTCCTTTACAGATATATGTAATTGACAGTGCAGACAGAAAAAGATTTGAAGAGACAGGACAGGTAAATAACTTTGCTCTTGAGATTCTTTCCAAAACCTGGGTGTTCCTTAATCCACCCTGTCACTGTGTGAGAGTGAGGGAGGTGTTTTCATTTAACCATTAAGTTCAAACAGTATGGTTGTTCTGACTCACACACAAATAACAGCCATCAGGAAAGAAGCTAGCTGAGGTGCCTGGACAACTTTGTGATTAAAGCCTTTCGCTTCAGTCAGGTTGAATATACAAGATGCAACCAGATGGAGCCCAGCACCATGCCTGAAGCTGAGTTCCAGCGTGGCTGTTTGCTTTTAGACCGTGTAGAAATGCACCCGTGGGAGCAGTGCGCTTGTCCCTTCCACGTTTGGTGTTTTGTGTTGTTTGCAGTGGTGAGGACTGAGCCCAGGCCCTTCACACTGAGCTACACCACCAGCCCTTTTTTGGGAGGGGAAGGCAGGGGGATAGGTAAGTCAGGCTGGCCTCAAACTCAGCAGTCCTCTCGCCTCAGCCTCCCAAGTGCTGGGATTACAGGCGTGCGCCACCACACCCAGACTCCCATCCCTTTTTTCCCCCATCTCTTTTTTGAGACAAGATCTCACTAAACTTTCCACACTGGCCTCCACCTTGTGCCCCTCCTTCCTCAGCCTCCCAGAGTGGCAGGCTTATAGGCCTGCGCCACCACTGCAGCTTTGCACTTACCATTTCTGTTTCATTGATCCAGAGCTAATTTTGACAAATGCAAAAGGATGGGAAAAAATTTACAGGCCAGAATTAAACTGCTGTTGTTGCTATGTGTGGTGGCGCACGCCTATAATCCCAGCACTTGGGAAGCTGAGGCAGGAGGGTCATTGCGAGTTCAAGACCAGCCTGGGCTACAAAGTGAGCTCAAGGTCAGCCTGAAATGCATAACAAGACCCTGTCTCAGAAAGACCAAAAATAAATAAATAAATAAATAAATAAGAATAAAAAATAAACTGCCGTCTCTAAGCCAGTAGATACCTTGACCACAAATGTGGCTTCAAGTGCAGGCTATATGTTGGTGTTTGTGCATATGACGTGGCTTGTGTACACATTTTACATTGAGAAGCAGTGGGCACAGACTGCTTTACCCAGAGTGAATTTACTAACAGGAGAACCCTCACTTGCTAGAGCGGACCCCTTAGGAGAAGCATGTAGATCTCGTTGCAATCTTTGGCCTGTGTCCTAAAATAACAGAAGTGGGCTTGCAAAGGCAGCAGTCCTCATGGGTTTTTTCTTTCTTTTTTTTGGAAAATAGCTGAGAACTCCCCAGACCCCTGGAGACAGCCCACCTCCCTCCCATGTCTGAGTGGTGCTGGGCCACCACTCCGGTGAAGCAGTGCCGCTGTGGGCTGGGGGTGGAGAGGCCTGTCGAGCCCTCTCCCTCTTCAGCTCTTGGGTTATCCAGGCCCAAGTGTTTTAGAACGGCTAAGATGTGGGTTTACCTGGAAAGGGTGGGACCAGTCCCTTAGGTAACTGTGCACCCTCTCTTGTCCTTACTACAGACAAAATCAACATACAGATTAGACCTTAGTCTGAAATCTGAAAATCAGGGATCTTGCCAGATGGACCAGTGAAGTTACTTCAGAATGTGGTTGTGATGAAATTTAGCGTATGTGTAAGTGTGCATGTTTGGAGATAGAGACTGATTTAGCAATTATAATTTCTAGTTGTCAGCTTTCAGCTTTTATGTACCACACAACACACACAGTGAAGGGTACTTGTGAGGCCATGACTGTAGCTCAGTGGTAGAGCACCTGCCTCACAGGAACAAGGTCCTGAGTTTTCTCCCCGACACCAAAACGAAAGGAAGCAGATAGTAAGCTGTGGGTAAGTGTTAAACCTCTAACCGTTGTTGACATTCTCCCTTGAACAGTATTTCTCTAAATGTGACTCCTGAGTCTCTATAGGAGAATCACCTGGGGAGTTTGTCAAGGAGGCAGATCCCTGAGCCCTGGCCCAGACTCTGAAGGCAGCGTGCTGCCAGCCCAGGAGCCTGCTAGAGGGCATCCCAGAGGCTGAAGTCTGAGATTCACTGCCCTTGGAAGTTGCCAGTTGATCACCTTAACTATTTTGCTATTTGCAAGTACAAGTGCCTGCTGAGTACCACGGATTTCACGCTCGCCTCTCTCCCTTCCTGCGCGGTGCAGGAGCTGGCCGAGCTGCTGCAGGAAGAGAAGCTCAGCTGTGTGCCGGTGCTGATCTTCGCTAACAAGCAGGATCTCCTCACGGCGGCCCCCGCCTCTGAAATCGCAGAGGGGCTGAACCTGCACACCATCCGCGACCGAGTCTGGCAGATCCAGTCCTGCTCGGCGCTCACCGGCGAGGGCGTTCAGGTGAGGCCTCGGGAGGCTTGGTCCCTTTGCAGCGCACAACCGAGAGGCTGCCTCGTGGACTGAGGCAATGGAGAGAGAAGGCATGGACCAAACAGTCTCTGATGGGCAGAAGCTCTGTTCTAGGGTGTGCAGCACATGCAGAAGGTTGGTTCTTTCCTGCTTAGTGACCAGCAAGATAACATAGAATGTCCCAGGGCCCAGCCGCACACACAGCGTGCTTTCCCCACTGGACAGACAGGAGGTCAGCACAGAAGACTCTGAAGGTGGTTTTGAACTCTAGAACTCTGATGACCTGGTTACGGTCTGTGTGGTGTCTCATGTTAAAGCTGCTGGCAACCCTTACCCAAGGTGAAGGCTGCCAGGAACCACATGCTAGTGGTCCTGAGAGCGTTTCTGTTTCTTCTGTGCTGCTCTCCCCGCCCCAAGGTTGGTGTCTGTTTCTGCTGCTGCACCTTACTATCCACCGGGGCTTCCAGGGACAGAAAGTCCCACGCTTTGTACTGAGGAACTGTGTAGGGGACCAGACTCCCCTCACTTCATGTAGGGCAGAACCTGGCTGTGTTCCCAACACCCAAGAGACTGTCCTCCAAGGGTGATGAGCACGTTCAACTCCAGTGCGCTGCCACTCAAGGCAGCCCCCTTGGGGCTGGGGACATAGCTCAGTGGAATAAGCGCCTGCCTAGCAAGCACAAGGTCCTGAGTTCGATCCCCAGTACTGCCAAAAAAGAAAAAAAAAAAAAAAAAAGGCAGCCCCCTAGGGCTGCGGCTCAGTC
Source organism: Dinomys branickii (assembly GCA_004027595.1). NCBI lineage: Eukaryota > Metazoa > Chordata > Mammalia > Rodentia > Dinomyidae > Dinomys > Dinomys branickii. The sequence goes on from PVLD010004600.1 coordinate 30,357, forward strand.
TGAAGCCCAGGCCCCCTCCACAGGCCTCCTTTAACACCTGATGCACAGCTACAGCGTGACTCTGTGCGGTGAGGACCAGACCAGACCATCCTGCTTAGGATGCCGGGAGCATTTGCCACACCCAGAGAAATTTTATCTTGGCCAGATGGTGCTGGTGCATACTCGTATCCCCAGCTACTTGGGAGGCTGAGGCAGGAGAATCGCAAGTTCAAGCCCAGTCTTGCTGGGCAACAGAGCAAGACCCTTTCTCAAAATTTCCTGGTACCTGGCGGGAGCATTCCTACCCCTTCCTCCCCACCTCCTGCTGCACCACACCCTCTCCAGGACACTCTTCAGTGACTTGACTACTTTTGTCCCAAGCACATGGTCACTTCCTAGAGTTACCTCAGTCTGGTCGTGTTGCTGCTGCTGTTTCCTTGCTTTAGGAAAGTAGCCCTAGTCCCCGTCTGTGTGCAGCCTGTGGACTCAGTGCTGACAGGCAGCACGAAACAAGCACTGCTCCGAGGTTGCGAGGCCTGTGTCCCAGACGCTGGCGTGCGTGCATGCGTGCGAGTGGGCATCGGAAGCTGCTCTCCAAATGGATTGTGGGGCTCTTGGGGCTCGAATTTTGTTTTGTTTTTTGTGAGGCCTGTGGGTCTTATTTATGCCTTTCTTCCTTTCTAGATTCTGATTATAAAAGTAATATATTCTCAATCTTAATTACATTAAAGTTTATAAAGTTAAAAAGTGAGAGTGGGGCTTGGTGGTGCATGCCTATAATCCCAGCACTCTGGGAGACTGAGGCAGGAGTATTATAAATTCGAGTTCAGCCTGGACAAATTAACTACTAAGTGAGACTCCTAACTCAAAAAAATAAAAAGGGCTGGGGATGTAGCTATGTGCAAAGGCCCTGGGGTCAGTCCCCAGTGTAAGAGGAGAGGGTGTGATCAAGTTGAGCATAGACGTGCACATCTGTAATTCCAGTATTCTGGGAGACAGGACAATTGCAATTCTGAGCCCAATTTAAAGTTCTGTTTTGCTTTTTGGGGTTTTTTTGAGACAGTCTCACTATGTAGTACGGGCTGGCCTTGAATTCATAATGATCCTCCCGCCTCAGCCTCCCAAACTGGTGTGCACCACCACACCTGGTGCAAATTTAGGCAATTTAGGAAGACCTTATAGCTTAGTGTGAAGGCCCAGGATTCAGTCCTAGTACCGCGAGAAATTTAAAAAAAAAATTGTAAAGCTCTTTCAGCTCTTTCTGTAATAGGGTTTAATTACCATTAATGGTAGTGATGCAGTGGCACTTGTCTGTAATCCCAGCACTCTTAGAGGCTGAGGCAAGAAGATCACAAATTCAGGCTCATCTTGAACAATTTAACAAGACCTGGTCTCAAAATTGAAAAAAGAAAGAGCTGGGGAAGTAACACCACGCAAAGACCCCAGGAGGAAAAGGAATTTTTGTGTTATAATCTCTCTTACGAAATTGCCGTCCCATAAGTTATTTTATCTGTATCTATCTATATACCTATCTTCTATCACTCTATCGCTCAGTCTGAGGAGTCTGTTCTGGGATGAGAGGGGTTGAGATAGGGTCTCACTGTGTAGCCCGGCTGGCCACAGACTCCCAGCGGTCCTCCTGCCTCAGCCTCCCGAGTACTGGGATAACAGGTGTGCACCACCATGCCTGACTCTAGATGGCAGGTTTATATTTAACTTCATTTTGAAGTTTAATTTCTAAACTACACCCCAGGATTTTTGTGAGGGTGTAGATACTGGGGTTTGAACCTGGAGCCTTCACGCTGAGCTACTTCCAGGCCTTTTAAATTTTTTTTTTTTGGTTGGGGGATAGGGTCTCACTCCATAGTTAGGCCTGGCCTTGAGCTCGTTATGTGTCCCAGGCCAGCTTTGAATTCATGGTGATCCTCCTGCTTCAACCTCCTGAGTGCTGTAAACACTTTTAATTTTGATACAGAGTGTTACTAAATCTCTTTGTAGCCCATGCTGGGCTCAAATTGGCATCAGTCTTCTTGGCTCAGTTTTTCAGAGTCGGCACCACTGCACCCAACTGCCCAATTGTTTTTGCATAGGTAAAATCTCATCATTGTATTTACCTCCTCCATTTACAGCCTATTTGAGGGAAGGGGTGGTCTTTTGAGACAAGGTCATGCTATGTAGCCCAGGCTGGCCTTGAACTCACTTTGTAACCCAGGCTGGCTTTGAACTCCTGGCAATCCTCCTGCCTCAGCCTCTGAAGTGCAGGGATTACAGTCATGTGCCACCACATTGGGCTCACAACCGACTTTCTAAAAGATCAGTTTTCCTCCAGTTGTACACACATAGGGTTGTTTCTAGAAGCCTAAGATCACTGTGATAAAAACACAGCTCAGAAGAAGACAGCCACAGTATATCTTTCTCCTTGATGGTGCAGGGATCCAGCCCCAGGCCTGGTGCATGCTGGGCAGGGACTCATCACAGCCCAGTGGCAGCTTGCTTGGGTTTCTACAAACCCCCCAGCGGGAGGCCACCTCGCACAGAGCCTGAGAACCAGCATGCTGAGCTGGCTTATTGAGGTGGGCTGAAGACTGGAAATCCCTCTTGCGGGCAGGTTGCTGGGGCTGCGGCTCTGTGGCCTCCCCTCTGCTGAATCCCCAGTGAAGCTCTTGTTGCAGGGACAGCACAGCAGAACTGCGGAGTGTAGGGCGGAGCAGCGGCCTTGAGATTGCGGCTGCTTCGGAGGAGCCTGGAGTGGCGACGGCGCTCTTGGCCGTGTGGCCCACAGGCCTTTGTTTTTCTTCTTTTTGGATTCTGGGATAAAACCCAAGGCCTCACACGTGCTACACAAGCCCTCGATCACTGAGCTACAGCCCCAGCCCCTTTGGAAGAGACGAGGCTGAAAGAGGCTGCTGGCTGCCAGGCAGCGGGAGAGGGAGGTGGAGGGGAGGCTGTGTGAACAAGGGAGGTTGGTCGGTAGAGTTTGGCTGTGATCAGAAGGTTCCTTCCTGGTCAGAGGCCCTCAGCATCTGGGAAGTGACGCTAGGAGACCCGGAGCCTGGGTGAGCGCAGGGTGAGACCTTGCCTGCAGGCCCAGGGTTCCACCCCAGCCCTGCAGAAAAGAAAGAGTGTGAGGGACCCCGCTGAGAACTCTGAGGGGGAGCAGTGATGATTTTCTAAGGAGGATGACTGAAGGTCACTTAATTAGTCTAGTAGATAGTACCATGGTGTATAGAAGTGGGTAGTTAAGACTGGGATTTCAAGGTTAATGAGATTAGATTATGGTTAATAGAATGATATAAATTTAGAGAGTTTAACCATTATTTGAAATGGTTATTTAATAAAAATGTTAATTAAGGAGGGAATCTGCTGTCTAATGTCCTTTAGTAGTAACCTTTGGGGACCGGAGAAAGGTCATGGAGTTTCTCTGTGGAGATGTTTTCCATCGTGAGGCCCTGGCAGACCCATCTCTCTGAGCGGAGCTCCTGTCTGCTTGCCCCCCCCCATGGACGCCGGCTGCTCATGACTGCACGCGCTCACGTGTCCCCAAAGTGCGCACCTCCCCGGGAAAACACCTGTGTGCTGAAACGGTTTCAGACTGACCTTCAGACTTGATACTACGTGATCGTTCACCCTCCCTACCCTCCTCCACTCCCTGGAAGCTGGTCAGCGACAGGCAAGCCACTGAAATGACTGGACACCAGTGGGTCCAGCAGGTCACAACTGGTACCACAGTTCTGACCTGAAAGAAAACATAGAAACATTTGCGCTCAGGAAGCTGTGCGGTGGTGCATGCGTCTAACTGTAGTGCTCAAGAGGCTGAGTCAGGAGGATCACCGCAGGTTCAAGGCCAGCCTGGATTACACAGCAAGACCCTCTCTGAAAAAAAGAACCTGGAATTTCTGTTACAGTAGAGGTGGAAAGGCAGAATCTGTGTGTGTGTTATGGGTGTGTGCAGTCCCAGGGCATCTGGGAAACCTTCCTACCAGCAAACAGCAGGGGCCACTGGTGAGTAGGTGGAAGGAACAGTCACATCTCTGCTCTTATGGCCAGCAGTAGAGGTCGGCAGACCACATCTGCCACTTTGCCCTGGTCAAGTGGCTTAAAGGTGCTTTGAGATTAGAGGTTGGTGATTCCTAGAGTGGTTGCAGGATCTGCTTATTTCTTGCCTTAGTTATGGTCTTGAAGCCGAGACACAGTGCCTGGCACCCATAGGTGAAGGACGGGTTTATTCTGGCTCGCAGTTGGCAGAAGCTGCGGTCCACAGTCAGCTGGTTTCGAGGGAGAACAGCAGGAGGGAAGTAGCCCAGGGCGCAGCGGTCAAGGGAGTCTCCAGTGGCCACGCCTCCAACCCGGCTCCCCTCCAGTCACAGCCAGCCAGGTGCTCATCACTGCCACACCCCCACCAGTCACCTCCCCAGACCCCCATGAGCTCGTGGTCAAGATAAACATGGGGTCCTCCCGGCGTGGGCAGTACCCTGTGCCACGGTGTGGAAATTGACTTTTGAGAGAGCCTGGAACAGGCCTGTTTTTGCTGGTGGGTGGTGACGAGGAGGCCAGTCCGTCATGCAGTTAGCAGGTTCCTGTGGGAAACGGTCATGGCACAAGATGCTGAAGAAGGGTGTCAGTCCCAGAAGCGTCGTCCTGCTGAGAGGCCCACAGCACAGACGGTCCGCAGGTGGCCGGTGGCCAGGCGCGCTGAGAGCGCGGCAGCTCGCGAGCGAGGACAGGTAGCCCTCCCTTGCCGCCCGGGCCGCAGCGTTTGTTCTTGCCCCCTCTGGGGTATCTAGGAAACAGCGGCCCGAGGCTCGCGTGGGGCCGGGCGCTCTGCGCCTTCCCGCTGGAGTCCGCCCTCCCCGGCCCTCCTTGCTGCCCGTGTCTCCTGGGCAGCATGTGTTTCTGTCTTCATGACTTGCTTGGCTCTGGGCCAAGCAAGGAACATTCCTGACTTCACGAGGGGGATTCATTGGCCGCAGTCCAGGGCCCACGGACTCCAAGCATAAAGGGCGTGGCGGAAGGGTCTTGGCGGACCACAGCTGCCCACCCAAGGCCGCAGGACGCTGAAAGGGAAAAAGGTCCCCAACCCCCTTCCCAGGCCCACCCCACGGTGACCCGCCTCCCCTGACCCGGCCCCATCTCCCAGTCTGCAGATGAGCACCGCCTCCAGACCGTGGCCTCCCAGAGCCCCACATCTAAGCACAGCCTGGCAGGGACGCTCCAGATCAAATTGTGACTCTGCATGCGAGTGTGCGTGTGCGAGATCATCCTGGCTTTAGATTTCAAGTCAAAGAGAACAATTTTGTTTGTAGGGTTCTGTTTTGTTTCAGTTTTATGCAGTACTGGGGAGTGAACCTGACACTCATGCAGAGCCCCATCCCCACCCTTTTTATATTTTCATTTTGAGATGGGCTTACATTTGAGCCAGGCTGGGCTCAAACTTGCACCCCTCCTGCCTCATCCTTCCAGAAAGCTGGATTGCAGGAGCACGCCACCACATCCCGTGAGATCAGTTTTTACCCGGCCTCTGGCTGTGGTCAGCACAGAGAACCTGACGCACAGTGGCTCTCAGCTCGCAGAATGTCCCCTGGAGGTGTGTCCAGTGCCCCCTCACGTGTACCTGTTCATCCTCCATCTGCCTCTTGTTCCCTTTTGTCCTTGTCAAATTAGAGGAGAGATCCAGGTCACAGTAGCTTGTGCCGCCTCCTGTCCACAGTCAGGGCTGCAGCAGTCTGAGTGTGAGCCCAGCCTGAGCACCCTTGTGGCTTAGTGAGACCCTGTCTCCAAGTAGAAAATAAAAGGGGTAGGGACGAAGCTCAGTCCCCAGTCCCCTTCCACATAAACGTTACTACCACTTCCCAGGCTCAGTTCTTTCTTACTCCAGGTGTAAGTGGAATTGCTTATCTGTTAGTCAGACTTTTATTTTTAAATTTTCCTTCCTTCCTTCCTTCCTTCCTTCCTTCCTCTTTCCTCTTTCCTCTTTCCTCTTTCCTCTTCCATCTTTTGAGACAGGGTCTCCCTATGCAGTTCAGGCTGGCCTTGAGCTCACTTTGTAGCCCAGGCTGGTCTCGAACTCACAACAGTCCTTCTTCCTCAGCTTCCAGAGTGCTGGGATTACGTCCACCACGCTTGGCTCTAAATTTTCAAACCTTTCTGTACACTAAGAAAGCAAGCTTAGTCTGTGTGATTTTGCTACCTTTCTGGTCCAGTGCCCTTTGTCACTAGCAAAGTATTAATAGCAAGCAGGATTTTATGTGTGCTATGTCCAGCTGCTTTTTGACCCTGGGGGCCAGTGGTACAACATCACAGGCCACGTGGCCCAGCAGGGGCCCAGGCTCTGTGTTGCGTCATCTTACAGCAGTCCCTGAAGTGACCGCGTTGGGAGTGTGGCTTTGCAACCCAGGCGCCACCGCCTTCTTCCAAGCAGCCAGCGTGATGGATGCCTCAGCCTGAGGTCAGATTAAAAAGAGCGGAGCAGCTGGAGCCCGCCCTTCCCACGGAAGGAAGCGGCCACGTGAGACCCAGCACGGCGGTTCTCGGGTTCGGGGCAGCCTTGTGCTTCTGCCAGTGGTTACTACGGGGAACAATGCTGGGCCACAGAGGAACGTGTTTCCTCTCCTTGAGGCCCAGCAAGGCTGTCTGTGAAGTCCACTGACGTTTCTTCCTCTCGGTTATTGAACTGAAGCTAATCAGTTCAAATTCAGTTCCATCGAGGTTGGTCAGGGCAGGCGCGACGGAGGAAGAGAGCAGGGGCTGTTCATGCCAGAGATTGTCATCCCCGAAGTGAAGAACAAATGCACAGGGAATTGGTCAGACCAGTTTTAATAGTCAAGGTTCAGCCATGAAACAAACCTGTGAGTTCATTTCCTTCTGTGGAGGCAGAGTAGTGCTCTGCTTTAAGTAAGTGGTTTCCTCGTCTGTTTCATAAAAACAAAGCCAGCCAGGTGGAAGGCAGAGTGATGTGGACGCTTACGTGAACAAGCAGAAAGTCCTCCATGAGCGGTTGATGTTGTCTCTAAGTGTAGGGTGTCCACTGCAGGAGGACGTGCTGGGTAGTTAAGATGCTTGGGTCACAGCCAGGGGACTCCCTGCGGGCTGAGAGCTGCCAGATCTAGGGGGTCCCTGCTGTGGGCCCCACCCCTCCCTGCCTCCACTGTGCAGAAAATGAGGAAGGCCGTCTGGGAATGGCTGCCTTAGCGCCTCCCGGGCACTCACTGGCTCCTGTCCTCTCCGAGCCACAGGCAGCGCTTCCTCCTGCTGTGGCCCACAGCCCGGAGAGAGGAGGGCAGGGTCAGGGCAGGAGCTGCCTGGGTGAGGCCACCTGGCCCCGGAGCCCCTCTGCCCCCAGCCGGGGCCTGGAGACTGTGCCAGCACCCACTGCACAGGGCTGCCAGTCACAGGAGTCATTTAGGAGAGAAGAAGTGGGGGCCAGGCGTGTTGCCTCACACAGCCCTGCATTCCAGCCCCTGGAAGGCTGGTGGAAAGCTCAAGACCAGCCTGGGCAATGTAGTGTGACCCTGTCTCGAAAATTTAAAAAAAGAAAATGTTTTAGAAGGGCAGGGGTGGGCTGGGGATTTCACTTGGTGCAGCGCCTGCCTGGCAAGCGTGAGGTCCTGAGTTTAGATTCCCAGCACCCTGAGTAAATAGGCAGGGAATGTAGCTCAGTGCTGTGTGTCCTCGGGGTGTGGGCTGTAGGCCAAGCTCAAGCCAGCTTTGGAGATGAGGACCTCAGGAACACCTTAGGGGTCTTGGACGACACTTAGCTGGCAGTTAATGGTTTGATTTACGAGGTGTCCCACTGCCTTCCCTGCCTGCCCGCCCTCAGGTTCTCTCCAAGCCCAGCGCTCTAACTTGGGACGCAGGGCGCGCCCCTGTGGTCAGGATACGGCTGCGTGGCCCGCAGCTGGAGGACCTGCCTCCCGGCCTGCTCACCATTAGTCCCCCAGGCGCCCGCGTGGAGGGCGAGGCTGCCCCCCAAGCCACCACCGCCCGCAGTGCTGCCGCTGAGTCAGTGTTTTCCTCCCGCCTGCGCCCGCGCGTTCAGCGCCTTGTACTAGCGGCACCCCCCTCCTTCCTCAGCCGTAAAAGAAAAGACAGCGTGGTGCCGCACCGCGCGGAGCCCTGCCCGGTGTCCAGGGCAGCGGGTGTGACCGCCGAGCCTGTAACGGGAAGGGGAGCGCTGTGGCACGTCTGCCGGGCCGCCGCGTTCCCAGGCAGGCGAGGTGCTGTCTCTCCCGTTCCGCTTATATTGGTAAGATCTTTTTTGTCTCTTGGCAGGTGAGCATTTTTTTCCTGGAAACTAATTAGCTACTAAAATTAAACATGCTTCTTTTTAAATTTATCCTTTTCATAAAATGGCTTTGAAATTGGCCTCAGCTTTTCTGGGAGCAGCGCTGACCCAGTTGGGACTGGAGACCGTGGGCGGCCCCCACCCCACTGCCGCCAGCCTGTGCTGGGCAGGGCCCCAGGGCACCTGGTGGATCCCAGTCACTGTAATGCAGGTGCCGGTCAGAGCAGCCTGGGGAGAGGGACGTGTTGTTTATGGGATTAATGTTCCAAAAGGCAAGGGTGTCAGCTGATATGTATTACTATAAACTGTCTCAGCTGCTCAGGTTCCACAGCTATGCCCCTGGCACAGGAAGTGCGGGGTGCCCTGGGTGCCTGATAGGGGCTAATGCATGGGACCCAGAGGCAGGGAAGGGGCCCCGGGAAGGAGCACCTGGGAGTTTGCTCTGGGCTGTGCAGGGACGCCGCCCCTGAAGGTCGGAGCGGCCGGGGCTGGAGGGAGCACCGAGCACCCACCAAGGCTCTGCAGAGGGGTTGGCAGAGAGGCGGAGTCTGGCAGGCCTGGCGTCTGGGAGGAGCCGTGCTACCTGTCAGGTGGCTGTGGCCTTGTGTGGCTCTTACCTCAGTCCCCTCCAGCCTTCGAAGGGGCGTTCCTTGGAAGGTTACGGTGCCTTTCAGGGACCCTTCGCCCCGTCCCTCTGCTTGGCCAGGCCCTCTAAACCCACCCCGGTCTCACGCATGCTGCAGAGGGCTTGTTTTTCCAAAAGGAAATTTAACCTGTGTGCACTGGCACTCTGCAAACACACTGGGCACCAGAAGGGTGGCTCACTGAATTTAATGCCCTAGCAAAGGTCAGCTTTTAGAAAAAGCCAAAAACGACTGGAATCTTTCCTGATGGCCCTTCAGTCAGGCCTTGGCTCCAGCAGATGTGTTCGCTCTCAGAGGGCGTTCCCCAGGCCTCGTTCCCCAGGCCTCGTTCCCCAGGCCTCGTTCCCCAGGCCTCGTTCCCCAGGCCTCGTTCCCAGGCCTCGTTCCCCAGGCCTCGTTCCCCAGGCCTCGTTCCCCAGGCCTCGTCCCCAGGCCTCGTCCCGGCTCAGGCTCGGGCCCTCCCTTCCCAGCTCCCTCTGTGCTCTCAGGGCCCTTCCTCCTCCCATGAGGTTGCTGTCCCTGGCCACCCAGGTGGCCCCTGGCAGTGGAGGCCCCTTGAGGGAGGACAGGGCCCTCCCCTGGTGCAGGGTGCTGGGCCTACCTTACAGTTAACATCATCTTTTCTCTGCCCGTTTTCCTCAAAGGATGGCATGAACTGGGTCTGCAAAAACGTCAGTACAAAGAAGAAATAAGATGCAGGCGAGTGGACATGCAGGAGCCGTGGGAGCCAGGTCAGTGCTGCAAACACTGATCTCCTGCTTTCTGACCAAATGCTTTTCCATCTGTGAACAGCTACAGCTGTTTGAAGAGAGGGGGCAACACAGTTTAAAAAGAATCCCCGTTCCAGCAGTAGATTTAACTGATCTCTGAGGTTCATACCATTTTTCAAATAAAGGAATTATATTATTTTCTCTGCATAATTGAAATAGTATTAAATGTCTCAAAGCACATGATTAGAAAGTGAGATCTTTTAAATGAGCAAGAGATTGCGTTGCAGTTTAGACAATTCCAGCGGGCTTTTTTTCTTGCAAAAAAAAAAAAAAAAAGAGCAAGAGCTGCTTATTCTGAGTCCATTTATTTACTGACCTGTCCCTTCGTTCCCTTCGTGGTTCGGAAGCACAGCGTTTGTGGTGCCGGCTGCCAATTTTCCTCATCACCCCTGAGCCAGGGCTTCAGTCTGTGTGGCGGGAAGGGAGGGGATGGCAGATGATTAAACCATCTTGTCATGCAGGTAGGAGAGTGTGTAATCTCACCCTTTGGACAGGAGAAAAATCCCCCCTCACCAACAAGTCACTGCAGAAACACCCCACCCCACCCCCGCCTGTGCACGGGGAGCAAATGCTTATGACTTTTGACTGTAATGACATCTGGAATGTAAGGAGGGTGGGAGGTTTAATTCCAGAAAAATTACAAGGTCCTTAAAAAGCCCTCACACAGCGGGCTTAGGCTAGCATAAACAGGCTTTCTCCAGTTCAGTGGAGCAGGGAGCACCCGCTCTGAGATTAGCTGGCTTCTCCAGGCTGTCCTATGGAAGGGATTTCTAAAGCTTAAAGAATTCTGTGTTTAAATGATCACAATAGGCCACTATCAGATTTTAAAAATAAATGCAGCTTTACTATGGACCGGCTCCACTGAGATGGGCCAGGGAGATCGATTTTGAGAGGAGATCAATTTTTACAGTGCTAGCAAGGAGGGGGTGTGGGAAGCTCCTGGCTGAGGGGCGTGCTGCCGGGAAGAGCACGGGTGATGGCTGCGAGCTGCGCCCGGGGACGCCGGCCCCTCTCTGCTGGTCTCCCTGCCTCTCTCAGGCAAGATGTGTCCTGTTGATTGATTGGAGGGGAACGGCGGAGCTCGTTTTCCTGAGCTTTCAGGAATCCCCAGCTTCAGATGCGAGAAAGCAGGCCAGAGCCTCGCCAGCTCCCGAATTAAGCTCTATTTGGGGCCTGAGTGCAGGCCCCAGAGAACGAGTAGGGACTGTCTGAGCCTGGTGGGTATGGGGAGGCTGTGGCCTGCTCATGCCAGGAGCAGGCCCTTTGCACCTACTGAGGCTGGGGGAAGACATCCTCCGGACCCTGCTTTTGTGAGAAGACCTGGGCAGGAGAGGCAGAAGCCTGGCCAGCTTCAAAGGCAGTCTGGGGTGAGAGCCATGAACACTGCAGCCAGGAGAAGCACCTTGGGGCGCTGTGCATAGACGGTAAGGGCTTGCAAAACAAAAAGTGAGACTGAACCACCTGCTAGTGTCCCGGGCAACCCCTGCAACTTCTCAGGTCCCCACGCTCTTCTCCCGCTGTTGGCAAACAGAACTGGGAGGGATGTGAAACGCCCTCTAACCAGCTGGACCGCAGACAGGGCTCCGGCCCTTGAGCACTGTTTTCCTTTCAAAGAGTGAGCAGGCGTGTTATCTGAGGAGCAGGAGGCCTGCTCTGAGGGCTGCAGTTTTGGACACAGCAACAGGGCACTGTGACTTCGGCAGTCGACAGTCCGCAGGGCATTTTTAGTCTCTCACCACCGACTTCGAGAGCTGCTCTAAAGAGCCCTCCACAGGCCCCAGCTCACAGGCAGAGGCCACTTTTCTGCTCGACCACAGCCTCTGGAAATGCTCACTCCTGCTCTTTAGCCAGAGACACAAAGAGGGCCATGTGGATGTCACGGGTGAGCCCCATGGAACCCTGCAGGGCGGGGTGGTCAGCCGCGGAGGCGCGGGGTTGGGAAGCCCCATTTGTGACAACAGGACGCTCTGAAGTCTCCCTCCCTCCGTTTGCCACCTGCACCCCCACGCCCTAAGGGGAGGACAGAAGCAGAGGCCAGGAATGGTACGCACCCCCACGGTACACACCCCCCTCCGCACACCTCAGCCTGGGAGTGGGGCAGAGGGCTGGGTGCCCACCTGGCATGCACCAGCGGCTGCGGGAGAACTGGGGCTGCCACTCCTCCCCCTCCAGCGGCTGCTTTCAGCTGGCTTCGCTGGGCCCAGTGCAGCGCACCCTCTCCCCTTGCTCTCCCTTGGTTACTATGGAAACAAGGGTGTCATTGATGTGGGCTGTTCCGGGAACATGTCGGTACACAGCTGATTCTCCCCGCGGTTAGCACGGTGCCAGGGTTAGAGAAGTCCGCAGCCCCGGGAGCCCGAACAAGTCCTGCCCCGCCCTCCCTCCCCAGGCCTCACTCCTCGCTGTTCTGCTTTTTCATGAGTTTTTTATTCCCTTCTAGTAGCTATTTTTGTGCCATCCTGTGTCCCACCCTCACTGTGAGCCGCTCCTGATCCAGCATAGCCTGGAGGGTGACACCGTGTCCCCTCCCCGCACTGTCCTGAGCCCCGCCACAGTGCGCTTTGATTTCTCCTTCCCTTCCTTTTATTTTTAGTTCTGTGCTCGAGTGGTTTCAGGGTTCAGTCCGAGCCCGCAAAAGGTTCTTTTTTTTATAGTCCTTTTTGAAACTGATAATCAAAGGAAAGGACGTGGTGTTTGGTCATGTGGAAAACTCAATGTATAATTTAAGACGTCTGTCAAAAATGCGACAAAATGTAGCTAGGATGAAGGCCTCCTGGACCTGTGCTGTTCTTTTCAGAAGCTGCGAGAGGGTGAAATGAGCTCGGTCCTGTCAGGCTGCTCTCCTTAGGACCACATCCCGGATTTGCTGCCATTAATACCACCAGCAGGACGACCCCCAGCCTTTCTTAGGCCCCTCCTGCTTGCATCACTTCACAGCTGAAGAGGCATTGGCCTCAGTGAACCAGTTTACCAAGATCACCAAGCCATAATGGCAGATAGAGCTACAAGCCTGGCTCACCTGCCACCTCTGGAGGACAAAAACTGAACGAGCTGGGCACCTGTCATCCCAGCACTTTGGAGGCTGAGGCGGGAGGATCCCCTTCAGTTCAAGGCTAGCCTGAGCTACATAGTGAATTCCAAGCCAGTCTGAACTAACAGAGTGAAACTTTATCGCAAAAACAAAATAAAAAGGACTGGGATAGAGCTCAGTGGGAGAGCACATCTGGGTCTGCTCCTAGATGCCCACAAAAACCAAAACAACCCTGGGAACGGCCCCCTCCCACAGCCTCAGCCCCAAGGCCCCCAGGTCCTCCTGCTCAGCCTCCCTCACACGTACACACCCTGGTCTCCTGCAGTCAGCACTGCCCCTGGGGCCTCCTGTCCAGGCCGGTGGGTGTGGTCTGTCCCATACAGCAACACAGCCTTAGACTGTGTGGCATCCTTTGTACAGTTCCAGCCGCAAAGGACAAGAGAAAGACATCACTGGGACAGTTAGGGTTGACAGGGAGGCACACCACTCCTTAGCACATGGTCCAGGGCCTTCCTGTGAGAGGGTTCACTCAGACCTCATGACAGGGAGAGGGCCAGGGAGCTGACCACCTCTCTGGCACGACCCACGACCCTGCAAGTCCCAAAGGGCCCTGCACTGAGGGGCAAGCTGTTGGCAGGAGTGGGGGGCAGAGACAGGAGAGGGTCTGCATGTGTCTGATACGTTATGGGACATTCAGTTCAACTTGAATTTGAAGTAAACAATGAATAGTTTGGTTTTTGTCTTTTTGAGACAGGGTCTTGCTGTGCAGTTCAGGCTGGCCTTGACCTCACTCTGTAGCCCAGGCAGGTCTCAAACTTGTGATGATCCTCCTGCCTCAGCCTCCCGAGCACTGGGATTACAGGAGTGTGCCACCATGCCCGGCAGGGGCATCATTTTAATACTCAAGAAAAATGCATTGTTTATCTGAAATTCAAGTTTAACTTGCCGTCCTGGTTTTTGTTTTTGTTTCAGTGAATCTGACACTCCTCCCTAGGACTCAGTAAAGGGACAATACAATTAAAATGCTCATTCTCTGGAGCCAGAGAGACCCAGGTTCAACCCTGCCTGCCTCATCCCTAAGTCAGCTCTATGGTCTTGGGCAATTTACTCTCTTCCAGTCAAGATCCTGTTGTGCCTCTTCATCTGCAAAGTTGGGTGAAAGAGGCAGGGAAGAGAGAAATAGTGTAAATTAAATGCCAAGTCCTAGGGCAATACCTAATATACTGTAGGACGCTCTGCACCTTGGTTTCTTTATCTGCAATCTCACCTCAGCGTCCTCTGGAGGATTAGAGATTACACACAGTACAAAGTACATGCTAAGTCCCAGTACCTGTTACAGTAACTGGCAGGAATTCCCAAGCCTGGGCGGTCCCAGGCCTTTAAGGCCTCTGCCCCTAACCTCCCTTCTGTGACTTTCCAAGTAGCGAACAAGAGGCCTGCCAGCCCCCTGCCTGCTGGCTGCCATTCCAGCGCCCCTCCTGCAGTTAGACTGGAGAGTGGGCGCAGGCTTGTGTCAGAAGTCCCTGATCGGCTCCAGGCAAAACCACAGCATAGTGCTCAGTCAGGCTGCATTTCAGGGTGCCAGCCCACCCCTCTCTTAATGGCAATCTGTTCTGTGATTTCCCTTTCCAACACTGCAGAGCACTGAGACACACAGCCAGCAGGAGCAGGCAGGGAGGACAGAGAACACTCAGCTCCGCAGTGGGCCTGGGGCCCAGCACAGTGACGTGTGACGTGACGTGGACGGACAGCAGCCAGTCCCCCATGGCATCAGTTCAGGAAGAACTGAAGGTGCTCACTCGTGCCAGGAGCATTCCACGTGCTATCTTTTTTTTTTTTTTTTTTTTTTTTGCGGTACTGGGGATCGAACTCAGGACCCTGCGCTTGCTAGGCAAGCGCTTATTCCACTGAGCTATATCCCCAGCCCCCATCCACATGCTATCTTATTTAGTCCTTGGAAGGGCCTTAGTAACTCAGGGTCACCAGGTGGAGGCATGGGGAACCTTCACAGAATTTGAATCACTCGACCGAGATCACCTAGGAATAGGAGACAGAGGTAGAATTTGAATCCATGTCTGTGGGCTGGGTCCCAGAATTCCTGTTTCCTTTTTGACTCCTAAAACTGTGCTCTCAGAAAAAAAGTGAAGCAATTCTCTTGCACAGATGGACACAGAGGTTTCTTAGAGTGACCAGCAGTGTCGCAGGGACAAAGTGCCTTTGCTGAAGAAATAAAGTATTAATGATGGGACTGGCGAGGGGCAGGTGATGCTTTGCCGGGACACCTGGAACCCGAGATGCGGGGTGGTCACACTGCTGTCCCTTAGCATTAGCTGAGCAGATCCCTTGGGCCTACCAGATACCTTTACTGTTCCTTGCTCCCAGATGAGGAACCGAGGCTTGCAGAGGCTGACACACTTGCTAAGAACACACAGCTAGAAAGTGGCTTGAGTGGGGTCCTTCTCTGGCTTCCTGCTAAGAGTCCCTTTCCTCCAGGACAAAGTCTGTCTCGGGGTCCAGCACAGGCCTGACATGGGGCCTTTAAATAGGAACGGAGCTTCCCCCGTGCTTTCAGATGACAAGGCCAGTTTTCCTGCCTGGACACCACAGATGGCTTCTGGAAAGACGTGACTCAGAAGTTTTGGTTTGTCAGCAGCAGCCCATCCCGAGGCCAGGGGACTGAGCCCAGCACAGGTCTCCCTTGCGTCACCCTGCGCCTGTGCTGGGTGGGCAAACAGGGTTCAGCCTAGATTCACTTTGACTCACGCCAGACCTGGCAGAGGAGTGGTAGAGGGAGGAAGGGGCACTTGGGGGTGGTTTGCTGGTGCAGCCCTCACCCCAGGCCAGGAATGGGCTCGGCATGGCACCCTGCCTGCCCGCTGCACTCTCCTGAAACCATGGACCCTAAAGAACAGGAAGCAGCAGCACAGAGGCTGTGTGCATTATCCATACACATAGGGAGGTGCAGATCAGCTCCCCGACCCCCTGCAGATGCTGCCGGCCCCTGCTCCAGGAGGGCGAGTGGGACTGAGGGCCAGGCCACTGTGGGCCCCAGACACCCTCCCAGCACTTCCACCCCAGCCACGCCCACAGGCTTCACTTGACCCATTTTGGAGGCAGAAGTTAGTGTGTTTCAGAAAGAAACAGTGCGCATGTCACTTCCCCAGCCGATGCTTCTGATTTCCCCTGAAGCCTCTGGACTGTGGACGTACAATGGCGTTCACTGCTTTCTCTGCAGCTCTGGCTCTGTGCGTCTGAGACGAGCCGGGGTTTTCTTTTGACGGCAGGGAAGAAGGTCTGGTCTCGCTTCAGTCAGGGGGTGCCCTGGCCCCGAACTCACTCGGCCCACTCCTTGCTCCTGTTCCCAGGGACCACCTTCACCTGCCCTGGCCACAGAATCCTGGCACTAAAAGGCAGCCCCTCTGCTCAGAGCCCTTCAGAGGCTTTGCTGCTAGTTCCTGCTAAGCCAGTTGGCCTGGCGCTGAAGGCCCTCTGATCTGACCTTAACTTGTTTTAATTTTTGTTTTGTTTCGGTACCAGAATTAAACTTGTGCTTATCAGGTAGGTGCTCTGCCGCTGAGCTGTATCCCCAGACCAGCTTGGCGTTTTTGTTCCCGTTTTTTTCAGTATTAGTGATCGGACCTTTGCCCTGGGTTACGTCCCTCGCCCTACCCCCTTTCTATTTTCAATTTTGAGATAAGGTCTCACCAAGTCACTGGGTTGACCTAGGGCTGGAAGTTGTAACCCTCTTGCCTCAGCCTCCCGAGCATGCTGGGAGTACGGGCAGCACCACCATGCCTACAGTCAACCTTTCTTTTTTTTTTTTTTAAGTACTTGGCCTCCTGTCCTGGCTCTGCTCCCTAGCTGTGACCTTGTCACCCACTACACTGTCCCCACTTGCTCCTTCCTGCCACATTCACCGACTTTCCTGAGGTGAGTCTTCTGTTGAGGCCTTGGAGGCTGTTCCTGCTCCCTGGGACACTTTTGCCCCAAATACCTCCAAATCTCACCCGTGACATTCCTGAGGGTTCTGTTCAATGTCACCTTCCCAGCCATCTCCCTAGAGAACCCCCCCCCCAGTGTGCTGTACTCTCCTTTGTGGCAGGGTGCTGCCAGCTCAGCAGCTCACACTTACCCTTGCCCTGTCTCTTCCCCACCCATGAAGAAAATTACACTGTAAGAGGGCAAAGCCTGTTCTGTTCGGTGACACTATTCTCACACCGAAGTAGTGTTGGGTCCTAGAAAGAGCTCAGTAAGTACTGCATGAAAGAATGAGGGAATCACTGAGCTAGACTTTTTTTTTTTTTTTTTTTTAAGTCTTTCTGAATCAGGGTTTCACTATACAGTTCAGGCTGGCCTTGAATTCTCTTTGTAGCCCAGGCTGGCCTCAAACTTGCAACCCTCCTGTCTCAGCTATGCGGTTCAGGCTGGATTTGAACTCACTATGTAGCCCAGGCTGCCCTTGAGCTCACTGAGCTCCTACTGCCTCAGCCTCCCGTGTGGGACTTAAGGCATGCACCACCATACCTAGCTCCAGATTTCTACTTGCTCTTAGAAAGGACTTTTAATGTGGAAGAGATGCCATGGAATCGTAAACTGGCTGCCACCAGGTTATCTTCTGCGGTGGACAGAAGAAAGGTTGAAGGTAGAGTGTTGGGGAAAGAAAGAAGCTGAAGGGAAGCAGTGATGTTCTCGGGGCAGCACCTCCCTGGTCTGCGACTCTCATTTCAGGCTCTGCCCCTACCCCAGCTAGCACATAAGGTTCTGGAATCTTGTGCCTGAAGGACTTGAGCCTCAGGCCGGTGGCTCAGCATTTGTGCACAGGGTGGCTGGTGGGGGAAATCTAAGAGTGCCCGGAGTTTCCTTCTCCCCTTAACGAACGAGGACGCAGCCGGGAGTGGTGGCGCACGCCTGTAATCCCAACACTGGGGAGGCTAAGGCAACAGGATCATTGCAGGTTTGCGACCAGCCTGGGCTACAAAGTGAGTTCAAGGCCAGCCTGAGCTGCATAGTGAGACCCTGTCTCAAAAAGACAAACAAACAAACAAAAAAAACAGGACTCACACCAGGTCCGGAAGCAGCCTGGGGCCCGAGGGTCTGGAGACCACTATCTTTAAAGTGCTTTCAAGGAAGGCAGCGCCTCCAAAACCACCCAGGGGAAACTCACACCCTGGGCCCGTCCGGGCCGCCCGCGGCATCACGGCCCCTCCCCCGAGCTCCCGGGTCGTCCCGAGCGCAGCCCGCTTCCCGGCTGCCCCAGAACACCCGGTGCGAAGCGGGGCTGGGGCCGGCGCGTGACGACAGTGTGGGCCGGCCGGGTGGGAGGCCGGCGGGAGGGCCGGGCTGGGGCCGAGGCCGAGGCCCCGCCCTGGGCGCCCTTCCCGTCCGCGGTGCCCGCCCGCGCCGAGGCGTTTCCGGCCCGCCCGCCCCGCCCGCAGCTGTTCGGCAGCTGCCGCCCGCCGGTAACAGCTGGGAGCGGCCGACGGGCAGGCCCGGGGTTCCTCGCCGCCCGTCCGCCGTGGGAAAGAGGCCGGCGGCCGCAGGGGACGAGCGGGGCGGCCCCAGCTCTTTCTGGGCACCCTCTGCCCCTCACTCTTTTGGGAGGTGGGTGACAGCTGTTTCAACAAAGCCAGGGACAGCTGGGGAGCTGCGGACAGCTGGATGGGGTTAGCGTCTCCCTGCTCCCCAGGCTGGCCCCGCCGGCAGTGCCGCCTACAGCTGCGTCTCGAGTGCACGGCGAGGGCGGCTTCAGGGCTGGGGCGGTGGCGGGGCTGGAGCCCCCTAGTCCCCTCCCCGTCTCCGGGCGAACGCTGCGGAGGCGCTGGGACGAGGACCCCTCCCACCAGCCAAAACGAAACTAGGCCAAGTGGGTAAGAAACTGGGCAGCTTCCTGCCTTGGCTCCCAGATCTTGGCATGTTAACGTCCCAGGGCTCATGGCAAACTGAAGGACCGCGAGACAGGAGCAGATGTGCATGAAGCTCAGGCTACCAGCACCTGCCCCACCTCGCGTCCTCCCATCTCGGGCCGCAGGGCCGCCCAGCGCTCACCACCTGCGCCTTTTTACCCCTAACAGGCCTGTTTACCCCTAAAGGGCGTAGGGCACATCAGCCAGCCGCCACCCTCTGCTCCCGGCTCCAGCACCCTGCCTGACTCGGGGCAGGGACCAACCAAACACAGCGCGGTTTGCGCGCTGCCCCAGCCCAGCTGGGTGGGTGTGGGCATTGACTGACCCTTTATTTTCCTGGCTGGAGACCACTGGCAAGGGACTTAAACCAAAGGTTCCCTGCCTTTTCCCACACTCCTGACCCACCTAGCAAGGGGAGAGGCACCCACAACACTGTGCCTCCTATGTGGGAGCACACAACTCACCTGACAGATCTACACAAAACCTCAGGCAGGGCTTTTGGCACATTTGCGTTCCCAACACTCTTGGAGGCTGAGGCAGAGGGATCCCAAGTTGGAGCCCAGCCTAAACAATTTAGGCAAGATTCTGTCTCAGAATTAAAAAGGTAGCGGGATGCAGCTCAGTGGGAAAATCCTGCCTGGGTTTAATCCCAAATGCTGCCCCCTAAAAAGCTAAAGCAAAACCACCCCCCGGACACCACCACCTTCACCAGGCTGTTAAATGGACAGCAGGCCCCTTGTAGAGAGCACCTGGGGCCTGGCTCCCTGCCCCATCTCCCAGGGGCCTGGGCCTTGAAAACAGGAAGTCCACAATCCAAGCCCTGCGTACAGCTCCAGCATGTTAGAACCTCCAGGGTTAGGAATACAAATTCCTAGAGTCTCAGAGCTGCCCACTGAAGCAAGAACCTGGAGTCTTGTCATGCTTGAGATTTTGAAGAACTGCCAGAGGATGGAGGCTCTTCACCTGTCCCCACCTGCCCCTCCCCGCGGTATGGGGTTTGGGGGCCCTGCTCCCTGGGGGCCCAGCTGTTCTGCCTCAAAGCCTGCAGCCCTGTACTGCTTGGCACACACTATGCGCTCAATAAATATCTGTGGGCAGTAAGCTTTGCAAGACTCATAGGAAAGTATCTCTCCTAGCTAACAGTGCACTCACAGGACCTCAGGTATACCATGGGCCTAGGCCTGGGCAACCTTCAGCAAGTATTTGTCAAATGAAACGAAGGTCAAGAGCAGAGGTAGTCAGTCCTTGAGGAATTAACATTCACAAGCCTGCAATTCTCTAGACCCACAAGGGCGAAATGGCAGAAAAGGAAGAGGGCTCTTGTGCTAAGGGCAGGCTGAGCACTGCCTCCTTCCTACCTGCGCGGGTGGGCTGAGGCGAGGCAGGGAGCAGGACTGCGCCATCATGTTTATTAGAAGGTTGGATTTCAGTGTGCTCTAGACGTTACAGAATAAATACCTGCACCTGAGAACAGGACGTTCACAATCCATCCAAAGTGCTCGCTGCAGGAAGGTGCTGCACCTGATCCCAGCAGGGACCCAACCTGGGCAGCCTCTCCCTACACTGACCTCAACAAGGGCTGTGCTATGATTTTTTATTTTATTATTTCTTTTATTCCTCTTTATTATTAATATTATTATTATTTGCTTTTGCTGTGGTCACTATCATTGGCAAAGTCCCTTTCCCCTTCCCTGGACTTGAGGCTCCTGTCTGTAGACGCCACTTTGCGGCTGAAGGTACATAAAGCCGCTTGAGAAGTAGCCTTTGACCTCCGTCTGGGAAGAGGGTGAGGAAAAGGAAGGAGAAATCATTCTGGCTTTAAAAAATTAAAAAAAAAAAACAAACCAAAAACAAAACTCCCACAATCTATAGGTCATTCCTTACTCAATCAGTGATCAAACTGCCCGAAAGAAAAACAGGAGGGAGAAGCAGGCCAGTGGGCACCAGGCCTTCCTCCGGGCAAGTGACGATGTTGGTGCCCAAGGCTTTAGGGCAAACAGGTTCCCTCCAGCCCTAGGGGTGTGAGGGGGAGGAGTGGAAGAAAGGGGGGGGACAGTGAGAGAGCTCAGCGCCGTGAGATGGACACTCCCCCAAATCTAGGGCCACCAGTGGCCACGGCCCAGGCCAGCTTCTACTGTCACTGCTGTGTCCAGGAGGTTCATAACAAAAAAAAAAGTCAGAAACAAAGGCCCAAACAAAATCCAGAAGGACAAGCTCCAGGGAACAGAGCGCGGAGGGAGGAGGATGTGGGAGGGCAGGTCTCTGGATGCACAATTCCCAAGCCACCGGGGCAGGGGAGGGTCCCCAGTGTCCGCCGCCTGTGGCGTGGCGTTAGCTCGTCACGTAGTGTTTGGTGGACGGCTGCCCATACACCCTGTAGAAATCCTGGTGGCCAGGCTGCTGGGAGGCGTCGAGCCAGTCTCTGACGGCCAGGCCAGGAAGGGACTGGGGCACGGAGGGCGTGGGCGGCAGCGGGTGGGAGTACTCTTGCGAGGGCACTGTCCAGGGGAAGTGACCCGAGCGGGGGTAGGGCTGGTGGCCCCCATGGTTGGCCACAGAAGAACAGTAACAGTTGTCCACGGAGCAGACGAGAATCTTGCGGCCGCCGTACTGAGGGAGCATGGGCTGCTGGGCAGCAGAACCGTTGGGGTACTGCGATGGGGGAAACACGGGACTCGAGTGCACTGACTGGGCGCCGCCTGGCAGGGCCACTAAGTGCTGCGCAGAGCTGCAGGGCCCCAGGGGCTGCCCAGACTGGCCCTCACCACTCGTGGTGCCCGCTGCCCCATACTGGCTGCCCACAGGGCCTGAAGGCGTCTCTAGGAAAGTGGCCTCAGGGAAGGCTGTCGAGTGCTTGCGCTTCTCCGCCCCAGAGCTGCTCATGCCGCAGGGGTACAGGGGGACACTCTGCAGGAAGGGCACTGGCGTGCTGAAGGGGCCTGTGAAGAGGGTGAGGAAAGGTCGCCGAAGCTCCCGGCCCAAGCAACCAGGCCTCTCCTACCCCATGGGCCCAGTGCGTCATGCTGCTCGAGGGCCCTCCTGGCAGGAGGTAGAGCCCGAAATCCCCACCTTCCAGGGCAAACACTGAGGCGGTGGCACTTGTCCAACGTCCCAGGGCCAGAAGAGCCTAAACTGGGATGTGAACGAAGGTCCAGCCAGGCCACACTGGCCTCAGTGGGGAGGGGTGGGGAGGGCTCAGGGCTTCACCCAACCCGAAGGCAGAGCTCCAGCTTCCGCAGGGCCCACCCTCACCTTCCAGCATCTTCCGCAGCTGCTTCTCTTTCTTGGCTACCTCGTTGAGAAAAAGCTTGGAATTTAGGTGGCCGATCTTGGGGGGAGACAGGCTGCTGCCCGTGCAGGTCTGGGTCCTGGGGGCAGTGGATAGGATGGCTGCTGTGAGGACACATCACCAGTGAGCCCACCCCCCACCCCCCCACCCCCTGGCCTGGCCTCCTGGGCCCTGTGCGTGTGTACTGAGGCCAGGGCAGCCGCTCACCTGTCCATTAGGATCTTCACGGACTTGGTGTTCTGCAGGGAGAAAGGATCAGGCAGTGGGAATGTGCATCCGGAAGCTACCTACCCTCCATGTCCCCGGGCAAGGGGGAGGGGAAAGCCACCATTTTTGGAAACCAGAACAGCTATGTTTTGAAAACTTGCTACATGCCCTATGCCACTGTAACTACTTTACAGCTGCTATTTCACCCAAGCAGCGATGCAGATGCTGGCTTCCACAGGGCCCTCACCTTTTATCTTAAGTGGTTGGGGCCAGGTAGGTTTTGTTGTTTTTTTCTTTTTTTTTTTTTTTTTGAGACAGGGTCTCAATATGTAGTTCAGGCTGGCCTCGAACTCGAAACAATGCTCCTGCCTCAGCCTCCTGCCTCAGCCTGCCAAGTCCTGAGATCACAGGCGTGCGCCACCACGCCTGGCCAGGTATGTTTTGAATCTTGAAATGTTTTAGATTTTAGAAGGGAAACATGGTTCCTATACCATTTATTACTTACCACCCCAGCAAGACATTGCACTGGGATCCACAAACACTTCTGCTGCGAAATGTTTGCATTTTCATACCAATGAGAGGTGGAAAACCATAAGCCAAGTACCCTTAGTAGTTCTGAACAGTTTTTGCTGTGAAATTAGTTGTCTGGAGTTGTTTCTGCTAGCGTCCAGACATTGTGAAGCCTTGAGTAACAGATACAGGACAGCAGCTCTGTACTGCAGCCCTGCTTTACAGGTTGGGGGTTAGCATGCAGGGAGCACCTATAGCTTGCTGGGCGGAGCAGGGCGGAGGTGGGCACATCAGGCTAGGCTGGCAGTGCCTGCTGGGAGTGGCTGGACTACCACCCACCTTCATGAAGCTCACATCCTCTGTCTTGTCGAAGAGCAGCTGCAGGGAGCCCAGCAGCTTCTTGGCCTCCTGCATGCGCTCGCCCAGCTGCAGCGCTTGCGCCGCGTTCTCGCTGCAGAACTTGGCCTGGGCCTTGTCCAGCACCTCCACCGTCTGCCGCAGGTCTTCATCCAGCAGCTGGTGCAGCTTCTCGTACTGCAGCCGCACCTCCTCCTTCAGCTGGCTCACCTTCTCCTGTGGGCAGCAGGCCAAGAGCAGGTGAGCGCGAGTCTGGGCCCCACAGCGGGGGCCCGTCCTCCAAAGGTCACTGAGGGACGCGCCGCCGTCTCCCTCGCTCGCGTGCACCCCCCCCCCCCCGGTCCTCACTACCTCCACCAAGCGCTTGTCAGACTCAAGCTTGTAGAGCTGGTCCTCAATGTCCTGCTCCCGCTCCTCCAGCCGGTCCTGCTGCTTCATCAGCATCTTCTGCAAGGACAGGAGGGGCAGGGCAGTCAGGGCACTGGCCACACTGACCCTTCCAAGAGGGGCTGGACACCCCATACAAGTGACTCAGCTGAGTGGCCGCTTAACCCAGCCAGCCCCTCTGGCCCTGTGCAGTCTCAGGGCCTGTTGCTATCTCAGGTCCCTTTGGGTCTGCCTATGCCCGGCATATTGAAACCCTGAGCTTTCTGGGGCAGGCTTGGGCAGCCTGTGCTCTAAACCCTTTTCCTAGACAGACGCATCATCTCAGCAACACAATGCAGGGACTTCTAGTATGATCCTCATTTCACAGAGGAGGAAACTGAGGCCCAGAGTGGCTAAGCAACTTGTACAAAGTCGCACAGCCAATAAATGGCCCAGACCCAGGTGATCTGACAGCAGGTGCTGTTCTTTTTCTTTTTTGGTACCAGGAATCAAACAACACACCCTGTTCTTAACCACTCCATGCTGTGCTTAGGACCATCTGAGAGGGGAGAGCCCTGAGGGCACAGTGTCTAATAATTCTCCCAGTAACACAGGCTCTTGCACTTAGTCCAAAGGTGTCTTGAGGTTGTGGAGTCCTTTTGGGCCCCCTCAGCGGGACGCAGGCAGCAGGCAGCCCTCGCTCTCCTAAGACCCAGGCCAGTCTCCTGGAAGGCTCAGAGCAAGCTGGTCTCTGCCCCTCCCGCCCCACAACACCCCTTCCCGACTGCCCACGCTCACAGCTCCTGCTCTCCTGTCCCGCTCTCACCTGCACACCCCTTCCAACAGAGTCGCTCCCTCGCTCAAGAGCCCTCCAGAGCACCCTCCTTTCGAGAACCTCAGCGCGGCCTCACAGGCCCTTTCCCACAGACTGTTCCAGCCAGACAGTCAGCTGTCGCCAGCGTGCAGGCATCTTCACTCCCAGCACTCCGTGGAGCTTGTCCTGCCCCTGAGCCCCCTCCTCTCGAGGCCTAAGCCTGGGAAACTCTCCATGACCCCGTTTCAGGTCTGCACCACCCTGCCTGTCCTGGCCGTGAGGTGGGCTGTCTCCTGCCTGCCTTCCCTGTGCTGTCCTGCAGAGCAGCCGCTCACCACAATCAGCGGGGCCTGCGATATAGCACAGAGGCGCAGGGCCTGCCTGGCAAGAGCAAGGTCCCGAGTTCAACTTCTGGTACAAAACAAACAAAACCCCAAAGAGCAGCTATTTAAGCTCACATTAATTAAAAGTAAGTTGAACTTAAACATTAGCCCCTCAGCTGCATCTGCCTTGACTCTGCTGCTCAGCGACTTGGCATGGCTGGTACAGGAGGCTGCGGACGTGAGACACTGCACCACCTGCTGAGTGGCAGCTGTGTGCTGGAGCCTTCTGGCGGCCTCAGCACCACAGCACAGCCTCTCCCCAGGCACAAGGCCTCAGCGCAGGCCTGGTCACTGCTCTCCCTGTGGCCCTTCACAGCCGGACCTCAACGAGCAGAAGACGAGAGACCCCTGCAGAGCAGCCTGGCACCGGCCCTCCTCATTCACCCTCGGCAAGTGTCCCCTCGGCAGAGGGGGGCTCTCCCGCTCCCTGTGGGGGTCTCGGTGACCCGTGAGGCCGACCCATGACCCCTGCTCCCAGCCTCAGCCAGCTGGCTTCCCAAGCCAAGCTGCCAACAGTCCCGTCCTCACACTCCAGAGCCAGTTTACATACATAGCCACTAAAGCCAGCAAGACTTCAGCCAAAGCCCACACCATGCAGGGGGCTGCCCCAGAAACAAAGACCGGGATGCCGGGAACAGCAGAGGGTCAGGCAGGACTCTTGTTCTAAGCTGGGGAAACCTTGGCCCCAATCCCAACTCTACCTTTCAGTGACCAGCACAGGACGGTTAAGGGAAGGCCCCAGGACACTCCTTTAGAACCCAGGCCTTCGTGCCCACCCCCGCCCTGTAACAACCCTCCTCAAAATTTTGTTTCCTTCCAGACAGGGTCTTGATATGTAGTGCAGGCTGGCCTCAAACTTTCAGCAATCTTCCTGCCTCAGCCTCCTGAGTGCTAGGATTATAGGTGTGCACCACTACACCAGACTGACCTCACACACTTGACTGCTTGCTGCCCCATGCCCGCTCATGCTCAGGAGGACAAGGGCCCATAGGACACCTCAGAGTCCAGGGCACGCCTACTGGACTCTGTGCCCAGGGCCCCATTCACCCCACCCCTTGCACCGTGGTCTCCCTGCCCAACTACTTCTTGACAACATACCCATTAGTACAGACTAGGGGTGTGAGCTGAGTCCCAGGTAAGGAGCCGCACAGGTGGGGCCTGCATTCCCAGCCTAATTCCACCCTGCAGACTAGTGGCAGCCCTCTCCCCATCTCCCACTGGGCCTCCAAGGGTGGCTGCCCCCTGGGGCAGAAGTAAGGGTGCACCTCAGCCCCTTCCCTCTTGCAGGCACTGCGGGGCCTGCCCCAGCAGCTAGTGCTTCTACCCTGGGAGCCCTGGTGTCTCCTTAGCCTCCGGGCTCAGGACCCTCTGTGGGCCCTGCGAAGATGGCAGCCACTCGCCCTAGCAGGTGGCGAGGCCTCATCTCCGCCTCCCACTTTGAGACCGCAGAACTACCCTCTGCTACAGGACGGGCGAGAGGGCAGGAAGCAGAGCCAGCCAGAGGTGGCTGCTGGCAGGAGGGCTGAGTGCCTCATGGGGCAGGTGATCTTAGTTCTGCTGTGGCCTGCTTGGGGGAGGGGAAGGTACCAGAGGGCCTCCAGGAGCCAGAAGCAAGTTCTGTACCTTCTCCCCAGCCCAGCATCCTCCTTTCCCAATTCCCACCTGCCTCCCCAGGAAATTCACCTGGGAAACACCTCTGCAGCTAAGGCGGGCCCACATTTCCCAGTGCCCCATTCCCATCCAGGTCTCTGGGTGGGTGGGACTGGAGGGAGGGCTCTGCCGACTTCCCATCCCCGGGAGCCGCCTAGGCCAACTCACACCTCAAGTGTGTGGGGGTGGAGGACCCAGGGGCTGCTACCCTAAGCCAGTGCTTGGCCCAGGTAAGACCTGGCCCTCAGGACCTTGGGCCTTTTTGGAATCTGCTCCTGGGCCTGTGGGACAGAAGCATCCAGGGGGACTGGGACTGGGGCCTGCACCACAGACCTGTCCTAGAGCAGCTCCCTTCAGGCCACTTCCACCCTGGCAAACCTCAGCCCTCTGTGGAGCCTGCCAGGCTAGGGCCCGTGGCAGTTTTGCTGCCAGACTGGCCCGGGCGGGCAAATGAGGCATGGGGACTCTGGGCTGTTTGAGTTAATAATAACAAAACCCACAAGTCAACCTTGCAGAGAGGCAAGGTCGAGAGGGACCAGGCTCAAGGCTGAGGTACAGGCAGCCCCCAGGATGGGTAAGAGGAGGGGGGAGGGGGTTTGACTTCTGGCCTCTGCCACTCCAGCTCTGGCCCAGGCCCATGCGGAGCTGCCCCCACAGGCCTGGTCCCAGGAACTCAAAGCCCACACCACTCTTGCTGCCCTCACCCCGTTTTGCCGCCTCGGGGTACCACACAAACCCTGGTGGGAGTGTCAGCCGCGCAGTGGTGACAGTAGTGGGCAGAGCCCGGTAGAGCGGCCCCCACCCCTGGCTTCCCAGCTGCAGGGTGGAATTAGCTTTTGCCGTGCAGAGAGCAGCGCTCTGGGGCAGCAGAACAAAGAGGCTCGAGAGAAAGCCCCCCTTTGTCTGGGCTTGAATACCAGGCCAGCCAGGGAGGAAGGGTTCTCGGGGCCAGGGACCCGGCCAGCCCGGCTGGGCCCAGGGCAAGGGGCCCCCCACAGCGCTGCCAGAGCAGCCAATATCTAGCATAGGCCACAGTCCACCCTGCGGGGAGCCCTACCTCCCAACACCCCACCTCGAGAGAAAGGGGTTTCCACACACAGTCCCAGCACCCTGACCCGAGCAGGCGCTCCCTATAGCCGCTTGCGCTTGGCAGTCACAACCACGGCAGCAAAGCCTCACTGAGCTTCCTCGTGCAGGCTCCTGGGCAGCACCGCCACCGCACACACCAACAGAACCGCTGTGGAATCGGCCGGGCACGGCACGTGTACCTTTGCAAAGACGCTTATGCAAGGTAGAGATAGTCACATGTGAGATACACAACACACATACACCCCCCACCAAATACAGGGCCCCTGAGCTACAGGAGGCACAGCCAGCAATAGGGCAGCTTGACAGGCTCCCGCTGTGTCTGCAGGGTGGAGGGAAGGAGGCCAGGCAGGGCCTCTGCCTGAGGCTGCTCTGTGGGTCCACAGAGGGCCAAGCCAGGCCGTTTCCAAACCCCTCACATTGCCCCCCCTGCCTTCCCCCCCGCCCGTCTGAGACTTTAGGAGTCCAAGTCTGCACTGCTACTCCCACCCCACAGAGCGGGCCTCGGCCTCAGCTCAAGCAGAGGCCCAGATTCCCACCGGGGCAGGGGTGGGGCAGGGAGGCGCACACTGGCCTCAGGAGCCACAAACCCCAAACTGGCCCAAGCAGCATGACCTCGCAGGAAGCAAGCACCTCTCCAAAGCTGTGCCGGGGAGGACGCCAGGAATGGGGTCCTGGCAACGTTGCCACCCTGACCCAGGGTCTGAGAGATGACACAGAAACACACTCAGACTGGCTGAGTTCACACTGGCGCACACACACACACACACACACACATACCCCCTTCTCCAGGGTCCTGGTTTCCATGTAACTCGGAAGAATCCCTGACCCTGTGGACTAGAACAAGACTTGTGTGTCCGGGGCTACCAGGCCTCAGCCTACCTGGACACGCCAATACTGGGCCCTACAGGTCCCCCTCAGCCTCATGGAGGAAAACGCAGAGGGTCTAGGCATGTCCCAAAGAGCAGCTTTAGGGCACATCAGGGTTCAAGCCATGTGGATAACATGCTGGTTTCCCTGGGGTACAGGCGCAGCACACCGACCTGTAGAGGCAGGGTGAAGATTGTCTGCCCTCCTAGTGCTGGCCCTGCCCTCTAAGCCAGTGACTTAAGTGCACAAGTTTGTGGGTCTGAGCCCAGGAAGGGGGTTTCTGGCCAATGGATTCAGACCATCCACATCTCCTGGGATGGCAAGGAAACTGACCTAGACTTGAAGGCCTGTGCCTGCTCTCTGTGCTCTACTGGTGTCCTGGAGCAGTCCACTGCCCTCACCCACAGCAGCCCTAAGGTCCCCTGAGACTCCCTCCAGCCAGGGCCGAGGGCCAAGGCCCTTTCCCCGCCCAGACTGGAGAGCGCCTGGGTTCCCGGCTGCCCAGGCCAGGCTCTCTCCCGCCTCTGGCAGCCCCTATGCCTCAGCAACAAGTCAAACTCAGAAGAGTGACACTGAGCTGTCGAGGGGCTTCCACCCTCAGGGCCCTGGGGTCCCGGGAGTATGGAGGGGTACAGAGCCTGAAGGATGGGAAGACCTAGCCTGTCACTGTTGGGCACGGAGGCAGAACACACAGAATCGAGTGTCTGCCCCGAGGAACCCACTCCTGAGCCTGCGTGTGCCAGGCACGCACACGCACACACATGGATGAAGCTGCTGGCAAAGTTCGGTGGCTGTTTCCATCCAGACCTGCAGGTGAGACTGGGATCTTTGGACCCAAACCCCTGGGTATACTCCCCAAGCACCACCCCAGCTATGAACGCTACAGACAGGAGACAGGGTCCTCGAGGGCAAGCAGAGACAGGGACAGGTCACTACAGACATCTCCAGCGCTCAGACCGGACCAAGAACAAAGTGCAGCTCAAGAGCAAAGAGCAAAGAGCAGCTGGCGCACGGTCCTCTCCTGCTCCTTCCGGCCACATGTCCTTCCCCGCCTTGCTTCCCACACCAATCCCGGACAGAGAACTAGCTGGGCTGCCCCCTCTACCGCAGCAGCTTCCCACCCCCGAGGAGAGGCTAGGAGGGCGACCGGGAAGGAGCAGCTCCTCTCCACCCCCCACTTCCGTTAAGAAACCAGAGGCCTGTCCTGGCACAAAACCCCAGGGCTGGCCCATCAGACTGCAAACTAATTCTACAGCAAATTGCATTTGCTAGTCCTGCTCGCAGCCGGTAGTGGCCCTCCAGCCTTTTGTTGGTTGTGGATGTATGTTTAATGGCTAAGCAGTGACTCACTGTTGGCTGGGCCCCCAGGAAACAGGCCCTATCTCCACGATGCTTCCTCCTACTCAGGCTACCCACTGGCCCCACCAGCCTCCAGGGCCCCCCACCCATAAGCACTCAGGATCTTCCAGCCCAACCCTGGCCCCCAGTCACACCCAGGCCCTAAACTGGGACTCCAGAGATGGCTCACTCACTTGGTCTTTGGCCAAGCCTTCCTTCTGGTGTGACTCAACCTGAGGGCCAGGAAACAGGGGAGGGCCCCAGGAAGAGCCCTCCACCAAAAAGGGAGGCCAAGAGGCTGAGGCAGGAGGATTGCCGCAAGTTCAAGGCCACCTTGGGCTATATAGTGAGCTCAAGGCCAGCATGATCTCAAGGCCAGCACGATTTGCACAACACGACTCGGTGTCAAAAAAAGAAACAAGGGGGGAGGGAAGAAGAGAAAAGGGGGGGGCGGAAGTACGGCCTCGCCCAGCTCCAGGTCAGGCCCAGGGGCCTGAGGGGGAAGGCGGTTTTGACATTGGCTGCGCTGCAGGGTGTATACAAAGGCAGGGGGTGCGGTTCCAGCGCTGCTCGGCCACCCGCCCAAGGGAGCCAGCTGCCTGGAACCGGACTGCAAGGCAGCTCCACCTTAAACCCACAGGCCTCTTCCTCCTCCCTCCCCAAATGTGGGAGGGCTGCGCGGCCGGGCCGGGGAAGGCCCGACCGGGAGCGCAGACGCTGGGCGAGGGGCACGCGTGCTTTAAGGTTTGTTCACTAGGAACACTGAGTGGGCTCCCGGGACTAACCCACAAGCCGGAGACGCTGGCTGGCCGGGCCGGGCCACCACGACAGCCGAAGCTGGGCGCTCCTTGCAGAGGCCGCCCCTGCCCCCGTGTGTTTCTAGTAGAGCTTAATGCGGACGTAGCTGCTTTTGTTTACTTTTTCATTGGTACGCCAGCACCACGGATCAGGTCGGCCACAGCAGCTGCGCCAGGCCGCTCATTACATAAACAGCAGCTGGAGGAACAGCACCGGGGTCAGTGCCTCGGTGACTTCCCTCAGGGCTCAGGAAACAATGCTGGGGGAGGGACCTGAGGAGGCAGAAAAGCGACACCCAACTACCTCCGCGGAGGCTCCCTGACCCCTGCCTAAAGGGCTCCCAGGAGGGACCCCAGGGGGACAGGTGCGAGAACAGGCTCAGAAGCGATCGGGCCCACTCTTCCCAGGACCTTACCCCAAACTTCCAGAGAAGAGTTAAGGGGACCTCCAGCCTGATGTCCCGAGGGTCAGCCAGTCGGGATGGGTGTCCCCAGGGTCAGGGTCGGGGGTGCGCACGCGGAGCACGTGTGGGGTACTTGCCCGGATCTCGTTCCTCCGGATCTCCACGTCGCACACCGAGTGTCCCTGATGCGCGCCGCTGTAGTAGCAGCAGTACTGGCACACGGCCACCTGCTCGGCCTCACAGTGGTACAGGCGGTAGGCGTTGTGCTGCGGGCAGCTCCAGGCCCGCACGTCGTCCGCCTCCACCAGGAGGTGCCCGCGGGCGGTGGAGGGCTGCTGCAGGTGCGTCTGCACGTGGGACTGGCAGCAGGGCGCCTCGCAGCGCAGGCAGACCTTCTGCGCGGGCAGCGGGGGTCCGCGGCGACAGAAGACGCAGTGCAGCGCCGCCGGGGGCTTCTCCACGTGCAGCGCGTTGAACTTCTCCACGATGTTGGTGAGCTTCAGGTTCTTCTCCAGCCCGGGCTTCTGGTTGTAGGCCTGGTTGCACTCCGGGCAGCGCACGAGGCCGCTGTCCTTGGCCCACGCCTCGCCGATGCAGCCTCGGCAAAAGTTGTGCTTGCAGGGCAGCTGCACGGGCTCCACGAAGACGTGCAAGCAGATGGGGCAGATGAGCTCCTCCTCGAAGCAGTTCTTCCAGTTCTCCGCCATGGCGAACGCGGACAGGGGCCCCACGCCCCGGCCCGACGGCCGCTCAGTCACCGGCGCCTCGGCGCCTGCCCCGCAGCGGAGGGGGCCTGGGTCCTTGCGCCGCCGCCGCCTCCTCACGAGCGCCCCGCGGGCGGCAGGGTCCGAATTCCATATAAGAGGCCGCCCCCGTTAACACGGCTAGGGCAGCGGCGGCCCGCGGCCCGCGCTCGGCCCCGCGGCTGCCATCGGGGCGCGCACCTCTTCACGGCCGGCCGGGGCCGCTAGACGCGGGCGCGGCGGGCGAGAAGGCCCGGCGGTCCCCGGGCCGCGGCGCGGGCGTCCCCCGACTGGCCGGCTGCGGGGCACTGCGCGCGCGCCGGAGCGGTCATTCAGATGAAACTCCAGCCCCCGGCCCGAGACACCAGCCCGCCTCTGCCTTCCTCCTCCTCTCACAAATAGAAACGGAAGGGGGAGGGAGAGAGTGGAAAAAGGCCACTAGGAAGGGAGGGAGAAGCCCCAGGGCCGACCCGCGCCGCCGCCTCTGCGCCCCCCGGGCCCCCCGCGCGAGCGCCCCCGCCGCCGAGAGACCGCGCGCGCCGTCCCCGGGCTGGGCGGGCTCCGCCGGGAGCGGGGCCGGATCCGAGTGGAGAGGAATTCCTCCCGACCGCCGGGGCTCGGAGCTCGGCGCCGGCCCGCCCCGCCCTCCCGCGCCCTCCCTCGGCCCCCTCCCCCACTCTTTTCTTCTCGACCGCGGCTCGGCCCGGGAGGCTCCGGGCTGCGGCCGCTCGGTCTGCCGAGGCGGCGGCGGCTCAGCGCCCAGCCATCTTGGGCGCCCGCCTGCGGCTGGGGCGGCGCGGAGGTCCGGGCTCCCCTGCGTGCGCTGAGGGTCCTGCAGCCTTCACGTTCTCTCTTTCTCGGTGGGATTTCTTTCCTTTTCCCAAGAGGAGGGCTGGCGGCCTCCGGCAAATTAGGAGAGGGCGAAGGGAGAAAATGCCAAGTCTTGATTTCTCTCCACCTCTGCTCCACCCACCCCAGTCCTTTCCAAAAAATAAAAAAAGATGAGAACTGGACGGAGTCGCAGAGCGAGCGCGCGGCCCGGCTGCTGCCCAGGCGGTGCGTCCGGGGCGGGTCCGCGCGTCCGCCGCAGCCGGGGGAGGGGGGGCGGCAGGGTCTCGGCGGCGCGGCGTTCGGAGCGGCGTCCTCAGCCGAGGAGAAAGAGGAAGCGCCCTCCCAGCCCCAGCGCGCAGCGCCGCGCTTCAGCCATCTTGCGCGTGTTGGGTTATTTCAGAATCATGTCTTTAATAGAGCAGCTGCGTCCCCGGCCCCCTCCTGCCCTGCATCCTGGGGTCCCGCCCCCTTTTAATAATGATCTCGATAATAAAAATGACCGGCGGGCCGGGCGGTGCGCGGCTGGCTTTCCTGCCTCTGCTTGCGCGGCTCTCCGCCCCCAGGAAGAGCCGGGCTGCAGGGAGGGCCGCGGCCCTCGGGACCGGCGGCGGGGCGCAGAGAACACAATGGGCTGAGAGCGGGGCGGAGGCCGGGGCAGAAGCTGCGGGCAGCCGGGCTCCCGAACGGGGCAAGCGGGGGCGGAGAAGCGGCCCCCCACAGCAAGGCCGGTCCCGCTACTCCGGCAGGGGCGGAGTCACAAGAGGGGGAGGGGACGAGGAAGCGGCCGGCGGCGCCTTTAATCTGCGCCCGCGGGCTCGGCCCACCCGGCCGGGCGGAGCGGACGGGCGCGGGGCGGGTCGCGCTGTCCGGAAGTGCCGTTCCGGCCTCCCGGCCCCGCCCCTTTCCCTGCCGAGATCCGGCCGCTGCAAGAGGCCACAGGTGCTATTGGCCCCAGTTAGGCTCCGCCTCTCGGGGCGGGGCAACCCCGATAGCTTCACGTGACTGGCACTAATTTCGGTACCTAGTATGTCGGGTTGGGGTAGTTCCGCGCCTCTTGAAAGAGCAGTAGTTCCTCTCGGTGGTGTGACTACTGCTTCCCGGCCCTCTTCACTCCTCGCTCCTTTGACAGAGGCAGAGGAGGGTTTGTCAACCAGTGTGGCGTCTGTCCCAGCAGTTTCCGTCTTCGCAGTACCCTCCCCACACTCCTGACGCTGGAAACTACCCAGCAAAGTAGGCATGACCCCTCTTCTGTTAGTACGGAGACTGAGGCTTAGACAATGGAGCCTGTTTGTTTATAAGTACACAAAGTAACAGAAGAATTCACGTGCCTGGCATTTGTCTAGGCCCTGGGGAGTCCCTGGAAGACATAGGATCCAACCCAGGGCCTTGCATGTGCCCGGCAATCCTCCTATTGCAGACCATTTAAAAACATATGTGGTGGCCGGGGACATAGTTCAGTGGCACAGCGCCTTTCTGGCAGGTGTAAGGCCCTGAGTTTGATTCCCGGTACAAAAAAATATAGAAAGGCAGAGTAATTTCTGTGGTAAGGGCAGAGGCACACATAAAGGCGCTCTGAAAAAGTGGCGTGTGAGCGGCGCGGAGACCTGAACGTGCCCGAGGAGCCAGGCAAGTGACAGCCTGAAGAGCGCTGCTGGCTAAAGGAGCAACGTGCAGGTATGTCTCGGGCAGAAGGTGGCTGCGAAGGCACCAGGATGGAAAGCACGTGGACACGAGCTGCTTGTGACAGCTGTTAGACTTGCACAGAAGTGGAGCCAGTAGGACTTACTGATGGACTAGCCTCGGGATAGAGGGGATCCATGCAATGACAGAGGGCTAGGAATGGAGTCAAATGTATGTAGCATACCCTTCTAGATTTGGGGGGGGGGGGTACCAGGAATCGAACTTAGGACCTCAGGCCTGCCAGGCAAGGGCTTATGCCACTGAGCTACATCCCCAGCCACCCTTCTGAATTTCAAACATACATATGTATATATTTTATATATGTATCCCACAATGTTTTTAATTTTTCCTTTTTTTCTTGCAGTACTAGAAATGAAATCCAGGGCATTTCACATGATAGCCAAGCACTGTACCACCAAGCTGTATGTCCAGCACCCCTTTTATCTCCAGTGGTGGGGATTGCACTGATTCACATCTCCAGCCCCTTTAATTACTATTACTTCTGAGAGAAGGTCTCACTCTATAGGCTGGTCTTGAAGTGACAGTCCTTCAGCTTCATGCTCCCAAGAGCTAGGATTCACCTGGCTTCCCCCAGATTAACCAGTCTTTTTCTCTTTCACTTCCTTGCTTCCTTTTCTTTTTTCTTTCGTTCTTTTTCTTTCTTTCTTTCTATGGGAGGTTGAATCTTGGGCCACGCACATGCTAGGCAAGCACTCTACCACTGAGTTATATAGTTCCTAGCGTACCTACTTTTTAACTAATAGTGCACCTATTTTTTCTTTAATTTTTAATTGATATATAATTGTGCAAAGATAAGGGGTTCAGTATGATAATACATTATACAACAGGCAATGAGCAAAATGTTTTGTCTTTTTGAGACAGGATCTTGCTATGCAGTTCAGGCTGGCCTTGAGCTCTCACTTTGTAGCCCAGGCTGGTCTCAAATTTGCAGTGATCCTCCTGCCTCAGCCTCCCAAGTGCTAGGACTTCAGGTGTGCACCACCACACCTGGCCGACAAAACGTTTTAAACTGTCTCCTAGGTATCTGGACGTAGGCAGGAGGATTGCCATCTGAGATCAGCCTGGACTATACAGTGAGCTCAAGGCCAGCTTGAACTATACGGAGACCTTGTCTCAAAACAACCAAAAATAAAATGACCCCTAGGACTTGGGCACCAAAAAAAGCTGGCCATTTCCTAAGAAGGGGAAAATTGAGGATTAAGTTTTGGTAGAGGGGCTTGCTAAATGAGGTTGAGGTGGCTCGACTGCCTCAGTGGAAATGCTGAAAGACAGTT
The DNA here is from genome assembly GCA_004027595.1 of Dinomys branickii. Classification (NCBI taxonomy): domain Eukaryota; kingdom Metazoa; phylum Chordata; class Mammalia; order Rodentia; family Dinomyidae; genus Dinomys; species Dinomys branickii. The sequence goes on from PVLD010004600.1 coordinate 65,585, forward strand.
GCATATACAGCCTCAGTGGGGAGATGTGTCTTGACACAGAAACTTCAGGGCGTCAGAGACTACTGTAAATGGTGAACAGAGATTCAATCTAGTTCACTATGATTGTTTGTTTTTTGAGATAGTGTCTTGCTATGCGGTTCAGGCTGACCTTGAACTCACTATGTAGCCCCAGCTAGCCTCAAACCCATGGCAATCCTCCTGCCTCAGCCTCCCAAATGCTAGTATTACACGCATGTACCACAATGCCTGACTTTCCAGTCCAGTTTGAACTCTGGGTCCCTAAACCTTGAGGAGACAGCCTGTGCCTTTAGCACTCTGTGTTCACTGCAAGAGGGGTCATGTGCTGAACAAATGAACAGGTGAGTGAGCGAATGCCTATCTGAGTGAAGGAAGAAGGAAATGGCTTGATGGTACAAAGAAACAAGGTCTACGGCAAATGTGGTGGCGCATGCCTATAGTCCCATCCATTAGGGAGGCTGAGGCAGGAGGATTGTGAGTTTAAGTCCAGCCTGGGCAACTACCAAAAAAAAAAGAAAAAAAGATCTAGTGATGCAGCTCAGTGAGAGAGCTCTTGCCTGGCGTGCACAAGGCCCTGGGTTCATGGTCTTGCACAAAAAAAAAGGCAAAGGAAAGTCATGGTGGCACAGGCCTGAAGTCCCAGCTACTCAGGCCAAGATGGGAAGATCACCTGAGTGGTCTTTGAGATTAGCCTGAGTAACATAGCGAGACACCATCTCAAAAATAAGTGCACAAGTAAATACATGCATGAGATCACGCCACTGCTTTGTTCAAGCTCTTTGAATCGTAGCTGGGTGTGGTGGCCAAAGCCTATAATCCCAGCGCTTGGCAGGCTGAGGCAGAAGGATCACCAGTTTGAGCACAGCCTGGACTACATAGTAAGACCCTGCCTCAAAGAGAAAACAACATTTTCCAGAATAAAAGCTGAATTTTGTAAGTGCCTCCAGGGCCCTGCACAACCTGGTCTCTAACTGCCAGCCTCACTGCCCCACCCTTCCTGCACCAGCCAGCCCTGGCTGCTCAGGGCTCTGCAGGCACACCTGGCGGCCTGTCTCTGCCCGGCCTGCTCCCCCACAGGGCTCAATGGTGCAGTCCTTCCTGTCACTGAGAGCCTTTACTCAGATGTCCCTGTGCAGCATGGCCTTCCTTGACCTAATTAGAAATGCTCCTCTCCCCAGCCCTGTGCCACCTCTGCTCCCCTCCCCCGTGTCTCTCTCTGTGGACTGTGTATTAATTTAAATATAAAATATGTGCTTATATTCACAGTATACATGTATGCCTATAGAAATGCTTTATATATAAAAGTATAAAATTGCTTGTTGCTCATCCCTAAAACGTAAGATCTGGGGGAGGATAGGTGAGTGAGTTACTGAGTGAGTTAGTAGTAGGAGGGGTGAGTGAGTTAGTGCTGCACTCCAGGTACTTAGCATGGGGCCTAGCACAGATGCCCAGGGAGTATTTGGTGACCCCATCCAGGCTGTTTCTGGCTGATCCAGGCTAGGCCAGTTACCTCACCTCCATTCTCCCTTTCAAAACATTCTCCAAGGCTGAGTGTGGTGGTGCACACTGTAATCCCAGCACTCTGGAGGCTGAGGCAGGATTGCCATGAGTTTGAGACCTGCCAGGCTACACAGTGAGTTCAAGGCCAGCCTGAACTGCATAATAGGTTCCTGTCTCAAAAATAAAAAGGGTGCAACACAGGGTCAGATGGTTCATGGACGTTATCACATATAAAACTATGAGACGGACCCACTGCAGGTGAAGGGGGGTGAGGCACAGGTCAATTAGCCTGGGGAAGCCCTAGTGGTAGCTCATTGGTGGGGCTGGAGCAGGACAGAGCACTTCCCTGCCTCCCGCTTTCCTGGCTCTCACCAGGCCCTTTGCCCTCTTGCACCCAGGTCCTCAGGCAAGGCCTGTGTCTGCCTCCTGGTGTGGAGGGGTCCTGGCACATGGTTTCTGAAAGAAGTCAGTGTTCTCCGTCCTTGTGGTCCCAGAGTGCAGTGGGCCTCGTGGTGGTGAGGTGGGGTGCACGCTAGAAGTGGGGGGCATTGGAGAAGCAGGGGGCTCTCTGCTCCTGGAAGGCTGCTGCCTCTGTCCATCACCCTACAAGCCATTCAGAGCTGGGCTCACACAGACCAGGGGCACCACTAGCTAGCTGGGAGCCACCCCTACCCCTTCTGCTCTCCTGCAGCCCTGCCCTGCGCTCTGTGCTGTGGGTGCTCCCCCCACTGCCACACCCTGCCCTGCCCTGCCTTTCCCTGCAGTCTGGGACACAGCTCTCCCCTCCTCACCCCGGCATTCCTGATGCCTTTCTCTCTGGTCTACAGCTGCCCCAGTGCTTGGCAGCTGAGATGGTCACCTCCAGCTTGCCTTCTCAGAGCCAGGGCAATTTGGCAAACTGCTCAGCTCTCTGGCCCTGGGGCCTCGCTCCCCCAGGTGAGGCACAGCAGACAGGAGTGTGTCTTGGCCTTTGAGGGGATGTTGGACACATAGCAGATGTCGTCCCTTCCTCAATCTAGGGATTAAGTCTCTGCTCTAGAGACCTGGCCTAGGCCAGGAATCCTAGACCGGAAACCATGCCAGTCTGGTACTATCTCCCTGAACAATCCAGGCACAAGATCTTGCTATTCTGCATTCTCCGGAGCTGTCTAGTCCCCTGATCCTGGGTCTTTGTAGGCCAGAGTCAGAATAGGGCATGCCTGGAACCCAGGCACTCAAGAGGCTAAGGGAGAATCGTGAGTTTGAAGTTTGAGGCCAGCCTGGGCTGTACAATGAGTTCAAGCCCAGCCTGAATAGTGAAACTCTGACTCAAGAAAAATAAAAAAGGAGTGTAAGATAAGCCCCCAGCCCATCTCCAGGCAGCAAAGGGGAGGGGTGTGGCCTGGGCCATCCCAGGCTTGTGCGCCTTTTCTAGCCACCAGGGACTGAGGTCCAGCAGGACCTACTCCACCACTCCAGGTCCAGCCTGGCCAGAGTTTGGTAGGAGGTCACAGTGGGAGAAGCCCCTCTTCCAGCCTTGTGATGTTGTAGGAGCAGGGGGCTGGGGATATAGCTCAGTGGAATAAGCGCCTGCCTAGCAGGCGCAGGGTCCTGAGTTCAATCCCCAGTACCACCAAAAAAAAAGAAAAAAAAAAAGAACACATGGGATGTTGTAGGAGCTGTGTCAGCACAGCCTCCTGGGAGGGTCAGAAGAGGCCCTACTGCTCTCCAGGACAGAGCTGGGCCCAGCAGGGTAGAAAAGAATGTGTGTGGGCCCCAGGGGCCCCACAGGTCCAGGAGGTCCGTCTGGAGGCGGAAGCCCTGTGCCTGCCTCCAGGCCCTGGGTTGTTGCTTCTTGTGCCCCCCAGCATTGGGCTTTGGCCAGAAAGCTGCTGGGCAGTCTGGGAAGGAGGACACCCCCTGCCTCCTCATGGGCCCAGGCAGGGGAGCTGCCAGCAAGGATGCACCAGCTGTGGTCACCGTCCTAAGAGGGAGGGGATGGCTGAAAGGGGACTCCCAAACTAGAGATGAGAGAGGGTCACTTCTGCCACCTGGGCGTTGGGTGAGAGGCAGGGAGAAGAGGAACGACCGTGGAGAGGGTCTCCACCCACCCACCCCTTCCTCCAGCCTGAGCCTTGCTCCTCCCTCAGAGCTGGAGGAACCAAGGGTCCTGCAGTCATTCCTGCATGACCAGAGTCGCCAACTGTGCGACCCAAGCCCTGGCACCCCTACATTTTCAACAACACCCCCTGGGCTTCCCCATCCTGCCTTCTACGCAGCTGCTCCCCTGCTTCAGGCGGCCAAAAGGAGCACAAGACCCAGGTGTTTCTGCAAATACATTTAATGTACTTAGGTTACACCACAGGAGAGGGGCAGCGGATGTCATCTAAGTGAGTCACTCAAAAATCCTTACAAAAGTCCCAGGCTGGCTGAAGCCCCAGGAACTGAGTCACCACTGACATTAAAAACTAATAGAAAATTTTTACAAAAGTCTGCTCACTGCAGCATTCAGATACTGGTACAAAAGGAGGGGGTCTTCCTATGGGGCTCCTGACTTCTAACAGGGACCCAGGTCCCTGACCTGGTACAGAGGTCCTGGAAGCCAGAAAGGGAAGACCAGGTTAAAAGTACAGTCCTGGGAATTCTCTGCCCCATAGGGGCCCTGACCTTCGGGCTTCCTCCGTTTTCAATTGCAAAACCCTGTGCCAAGCCCTCAGGTCCAGCTCCCGCTCCTGCCCTGCCCCTTGCATTGGAGGGGAATACGGGCAGAGAACCAGCAGACCCACACCTTGCAGGAGCCTCCCAGCCCTTTGGAGCACCAGCTGGGGTCACCAGCCTCTCAGAGCCTATGTTGGACCTGGGCACCCCAGAAGTCTGCTTTGGATTGTGGGCACGAAGCAGGTTGGGAGCCCCTTCTTAGAAGCCGTAGCATCCAGGGCCTGGTGGGATGGCTGGGGACTGGACAACTCTGCAGTGAAATGCTCTGCCACTGAGCTATACCCCCAAACTGGGCAACTATGGAGAAAGCCTGTAGAAGAGGCAGCCTGGGAGGTTCCTGACCTCACCCATATGAGCTCATGGGTCCCACAGAGCTGTTAGGAGCCGTGCTGGGGACAGTTCCGAGTCAGCAGGGCCCTTCTCACAACCCTGGAGCTCAGTGGAGTACCCTCCCTGAGAAACCTCTGGACGGAACCAGAGCCCAAGGGAGAAGAGGCTCAGAGGGCTGGGGGCCTCTGTCCTCTGGGAGCCCAGTCCCTGCAGGACCTTGGATGTGTGTGAGGCCCCCAGTGTGGCCATGGGTGGGAAAGGATCCCAGACTTCCTGGGCGCTTCCTTAGAGCTTACCTGCTTCCTCTGCCATCTCCTGCCCCCTGGCCAGGGCCACCATGCTAGTGGTGCCAACCCTCCAGGCCCGGAGCAAATTGTTTCCTGGAGGCCTCACAGACTGATGACAAAGTTTACCTTCCCCCAGCCAGGCAGATGCAGGCAGGGCAACCTGCGGCAGGGATCCTCGGGCAGGCCTCCAGGGTGGGAGAATCCGCGGAGTTGGTCGGGGTGGCAAGGAATGGAGACCCAAGAAACGTCAGAAGAGAGTCAGACAAAGGCAGGGCTGCCGTGTGGGCAAAGGCCAATGAGCAAGCTTCTGGAAAAGTCCTCCATACCAGGTCCAGAGAGGACTGGGCCTCAGCTGGCAGGACTTGGAGCGGCACCCCTCATGTCACTGGTTGACCTGCCCTGAAACACTAGTATGACAGTTCACAGACAGCTCTGGGGTGTGCAGGCTGGGCAGGCCTAGTGAGCCTTGGGGGTCCAATCCTGCTCTTTGAAGCCTGGCCAGGGCCCTCATGGGCCTTTGGCTGGATCTCTCTTTGAAGAGAACGTGCACCTTATGGGCACCCTGGTGGTGTGTGAGTATGGTCAGGGACCTGCTGGGTCCCTGACGGACAAAGTGACTTTGCTTGGGAAAGGCCTGAAGGGTCATCTTGAAGTAGTAGCAGTCCCTTGAGTAGGAAGTGACTGGGCTGGATTGGAGCTTGCTGATCCCAGGTTGGGAGCAGGAGATACAGCAAGAGGAACCCCCAAACCATGGGCTAGAGGGGCTGGTTTCTGGAAGGCAGACTGTGAGCTGTAAGTATCAGCTGTTAAGTATCAGCCAAGGACAAGAGGCCAGGATGCAGGTAGGAACAGGACAAGGAACAGGGAGTGAAAGAGGAGAAAAGCATGGAAGGAGGGAGGCGGAGAGCGGTGTCAGCAAAGTCCAAGTGAGAGAGATGGAGAAGGTGATTGTGCAGGTTTTAATCAGCCTGAGTCCTGCATCCTGGGAAGCCCAGGGAATGAGGAGGGTGGTCAGAGACGCAGGTCCAGGCCGAGTGGTAAGGGGGTGGTCCAGGGGTGGTCCTAGGAGGCCTGCCCGGCTGGAGGAGGCCTGGAAGATGAGGCTGTGGCCACCAAACCCCTGAGCCCCTAAAGAACACTGAACCTTGCAGGGCCTAGTTCCCTGGGAAAGCAGCAGCCCCTTCTTCGTGGCCTCTGGTGAATAGGGCGCAGGGCTGTGTGGAGAGCGCATTTCCAACCTCCCTGGCACTGGCTCCAGGATGCAGCTCTGCCAGGGCTTGGGCTGGCAGGCAAGAACCAGGTGTCCTGCTCTGGCAGAGCTGTGAGGGGAGACAGGGCCCAGGTCCCCATCTGAGAGAATGAGAAAGTTCATCTGGGAATAAGGTTCGCTTTAAAAATATTATGTACATGGCTTCTGGACATCTTTGCTCAGCAATAAAATACCATCCGGTTTCTACAAAATAAAATAAGGAAGAAAACCAAACAGGATCGGAGGAATTTCCTTGTGGCCCTGTGGTGGAAGCAGTCTGACTAGCAAAAGCTTGCCTGAGTCTAGCTGGGCAGCGCACCCTTATGAGCACGCTGAAACCAGGCTGCATGGCAGGGATGGGTGAGGACCAGGCCATCCCCGTCATGGGCACAGTACAGGTCCAGAGTCAGACTTCTAGCCAGAACCTGTGGCAGCAGCAGGGAGGAAGGCTCTGCACATGACCGCACATCAGTTTGGTGGGCGGACAGCCTGGTCCCACAGCCCCAGCTGGGCGAGCGAGGCCCAGCGCGGGCAGGAAAGTGGGGCAAGTGGCCTGTGCACAGTATCCACTGCGCTGCAGGTGTGGTGGCTGTGTACTCATCCTCACACTTGTCCTTTTATTGTGGGAGTCTTTCTTTTGCAGCTGTTACGCCGGAAGTCACCGGGGAACACCTGGGCTCCCCTTGGCCCCTCCAGGGCCCAGCCCAGGCTAGTGCAGTGGACTGTCGAACACCACATCAGGGAGGATGGAGACTTTGAGCTTCTTTTCAGGCCAGCTGTACTCTTTGGGAAGCTTGAACTGTGGGGGAGCAAGCACAGACCCAGTGCACACACAAGGTTAGCAGACCTATTGCCTTTGTCCCAGAAACTCCACAAAGAGGCAGGCGCTTGTCCAGGCCTTGTCCCTGAGGTCTGGGGCAAGACAGGCCATTGGAGGCCCGGCTTCCCTCTGGAGGGCCCAGGTGGGTGCTGGGACCCAGTAGCAGGGGTCCTCTTGCTGTTGCTTTTCTCCCTGCCTTGCTAATCGCTAACTGGCCAGGATGTGTTTTCAGTTTTTTTCTCTACTGTGCTGACCTTCCTCTTGCTCACTTCCTCGGTTCTGCCTCTGGCCACAAGCATGTAGGGAATCTGCCCCCTGAGGCCCTGGGCTGGAGGTGGGGGCCGGTAGGGTGCAGATCTACGGGGAAGTGGCCTGAGGTGTGTCGCTGCCCTGGCCTTGCTTTCCCGCGGCCTCTCTTTCTGAGGCTGAAGCGGGGAAGGCCCCAGAACCTATCCTCTTTTGCTGAAAGTGAGCCTCAAAGTCAAACTACACTATGGCCTTGGTGGGGCAGAGGAGAAAGCTGAGGGTGCTTGGGAGCAGTGCGGCCTCAGGAAGAGCAAGTCCTCACGCTGCTCCTGGGAACGCAGCACAGAGTGAGCCTTGCGGTGGCCGGGACAGCCCAAGGACTCCCAACCCAGGAAGCACTAACTGGCTCACAGCTTGGTTTCTCCCACTCATGGGGGTTTCTGGGGAAGGGTGGGGAGAGCTGACATTCGTTCCCTCAGGATTCTAAGGCTTGCATTTAGTGTGGGGACTGGCTGGTCCCCAAGTGCTTGTGGGTGTGGACTGGGGCTGGAGCCTGGAGACTAGGTCTCTTTTATTTTACTTATGTTTTGCAAGGCTGGGAATCACACTCAAGGCCCAGTGTGCACTAGGCCAGTGCTCTGTCACTAAGCTGCAACCCCCCGACCCAGGCCTGTCTCCGGCTTGGCTCTAAGGCAGGCCGGTGGGCAGGTGAGAACAGGGCTCCCCAACTCTGGGGGCCTGGCCAGAGGTCTGACACTTCCCGACACTTCCTGGCTGGCTCGCGCTGCCTCCCTCTGATAGGCAACTCTCCACGCCAGGACACGGTGGAGAGTGGGGTGGGTGTGGGGAGAGCCTCTGGACAGGAAAGCAGAGCAAAAAAATACAAGTCATTTTTAGTGACCTACTTTCCTGAGCTCCCACTGGCTCCTGGCCCTCTCGCCTGGCCTGTCTCCCTGCCACCCCCTCAATGGCCAAGTTCAGAGCAGCAGTCTGGTACAGTGCCACCACAGTGTGACAAGGACTCTTCAGAAGCACTTCAGGGCGGCTGGCTCTGGTCTGAGTGAATGGGGACCTGGGCTTCACAGACTGGGGACTTGTGGGGATTGGTGGGCCAGCATGGAGTAGATACTTGATGGTTTTGGGACGTACAGTGAATCAGTTCATCAGGCTGCACCCCAGAAGATGGAGGATACACTGGACTACTGGGGTGACTGGTTTGGAGGGGCTCCTGGCCAGGACAGTCCACCCCAAGCACTGTCTGGGGCCTCCGTGTCCTGCCTGAGGGAGCCCTGGGAGCTGTTAGTGGTGAAGGAGCTCTCCCTGACGCAGAGGAGGTCTGCCTCTGCCTCAGGAGAGAGGCCCGAGAGCCCTCCAGAGGCTTGAGCGGCTTGCTAATGTTCCACTAACCCACCAGGCATGGAGGCCGGGAAGGCTCGGATCCCACTGGGGTGCTGGTTAGGAGGTGGTGGGAGGGAAAGGGACTTTCCAGGATGAGGTAAGTCCCACAGATGAGGGTGCTGGGAACAAGGAAGAAAAACAAAAGGGATTATGGACTCCATTCCTGTACCCAAGAGAAGTAGCCAGGGAAGGTACCTGGCCTGCCAGCTCTTCAGGCCCCAAACTAGGCAGAGAGAGGCAACTACGGGGAGAACTGTGGCTGGAGGCGGAAGGAGAGGAGAGAGGCTCCGGGGTGGCCTGGGGCCCTTGCTGCCCACCAGAACTCCCCCGTGGAATGTTCTCTGGCAGCAGACATGGGCTTTCTGTTCAGAACCTGCCAGGGAACAGCAGGGGCTGGGGAGAACTTGTACTGGCCTGAATGCCCTGGCTGCCTCTTCAGTGAGGCTCTCAGGAGCCGGCAAGTCAGACAATTTGCTGGTGTCCCTACATGCATGGGGGCGGGGCAGGGGACAGCTGTGGTGCACGGCCACAGAGGAAAAGCAAAGCTGTTTAACATTCCCGGGGGGCTCCTCTCCAGCCTCTCCCCGCACTCAGGCAGCAGCCTGCAGACAGACACGTGTCACAGGCCTGAGCTCCTGAAGACACCCCCACCCCGTGACCGAGAAATCCAACAGGCTTACTTCCTCTGGAGAAGTCAAATCTTCTAAATCTTCCAACATTTTCTCTACAAACTCTTCGGTCAACAGAATCTAGGAAGAAGGCATAGGGGAGGCCTTTATTATTACTTTTCAATGGGTGGTCCCTTTACCAACTGCCAAGTGGTAACCTCCTTCTGGCCCTGGAGGAGGTGTAAACCCGGTGATCAGTCCCAGTGAGTCTTGCTTCCCACCCCACATTCCCAGTGCTTGCGCCTCTGCCACCTGCCGTGGCCAGGGTGGGGCAGGGAGGAGGTCACAGGAGAGCAGAGAGGCCTTGGGGACATCTGGAGGTGGGTAATGCCAGGGCAGAAGGGAGATGGGAATTGGTGCAGAAAGACACAAATCTTTTTGCCTGCCCAGAACTCCACCCAAGGCAGGCCAGCACAGACGCCAAGGGCAGGGGGGCGCTGTCATCTCCTCCTGGCCCCTTCAGAACTACAGGCCCCAGCCCTCCCCCAAACTTGGCAGACAAAAGGAATCTGTCTGACTTTGGAATATAAGCGCTGTCTGGAGTCTTGAAATGCCCCAGAAGATACATCCCAGGAAGTCTGAGCTGGAGAATTTGGAGACTGTGGACCCATCTCTCACTTCACTGAGAGCGTGTGGAACCCACACACTCAGCCGGGACCCTGCGCCCTCCCCTGCCGACCCACCCAAGCCTCCCGGCCTCCATGCCTGGTGGGTTAGTGGGACATCAGCAAGCTGCCCAGGCCTCTGGAGAGCTCTCTGGCCTCTCTCGAGGCAGAAGCAGACTTCTTCCGTGCCCCGTCCGCTGGGAAGTATGCTTTTTCCTTTTTTTTTTTTTTTTTTTTGAGATGGGTCTGTGTAGCCCAGTTTGGCCTTGAGCTTATTATGGTCCTCCTACCTCAGCCTCCCAATTGCTAGGACTACAGACATGCGACACCATGCCCTCCTGCTAGTGAGCTCTTTAAGATTTCCGAGACGCCTCTCCTCTAGGTTACTTCCAGCTTCCCACTCCGCTGCTTTAGTCTGACACCTGGCACGTGCTTTGATGTCACGGGAGTCTGGACCCACTCTGGCTAGCACAAGTACCTCACCCAGTGCTCTGAGCTGGCGGGTGAGGCCCCGGCCCTTCCCGGCCCTTCCCCCAGCGCTCCTGTCACGCTGCTCTCACCCCACACCCGGACCTCCTCGAGCTCTGGCCTAGCGCGCCCTCCACATTCGGAACCCTCTCTCTGCCCTCTGTCCTGCTCACAGGGCCTCCCCAGCTCCCCCAGGCGTGGCTCTCCCTGCCTCTCTGGCAGACTCTGGGTCAGCGGGATGGGGAGGCCATGCAGAGGGGCTCCTCTGAGTGAAACTGTGGGAAGGACAGGGAACGAGAACTTGGGGAAACATCCCTCAGGCTTCCCTGAGGGCAGTGGGCTCTGATAACTGATAACCTGGAGAGGAGCTGAAGCAGCAGAGAAAGGGAGGTGAGCGAAGGGAGAGTCAGCAGGACCTCGGGGGCAGGGTGGCCCTGGAGGAAGGGAGCCAAGGGAGTGGAGGTGGCCTATGAGCAAACTACCTCACCTGAGCAGAAAACCCCCCACCATACCCAGGGCTCTTCCAGTCTCCTTACCAACAGGAAAACCGAGGCATGGAGTGGGCAGAGCACATAGCCCTGGGGCTGCGACCAAGCCACACTCCAGCCACATCTGGGCTGGACTCAGCATCTTAAGCGTTTCTAATGAGCCCTGAACTCTTAACTCCAGGACATACACTCCTACACTCTTTCCCAGTGGACTGGCCCCTCCCTTGGCTGACAGCACCCATCCTCCAGTCAGGGACAAACAGCTCTGACCACTGGCCACTGTCTCCTCACCAAAGTTTCTATTCCAGGAGTTCAGGCCTCAAGTGGAGCCAGGAGCAAGATTTAGCATCAGAGGACAAAGCTGGCCCAGGAGAACGCCCACTGCCAGTGTCTCCCCTTCATCCTCCCTCCAGCCCCCAAGTGCAGAGAGATCTTCCTGGGCCACGGCCTCAGCTGGTCACATGCAGCCCTCCAGCAGCCTACGCCTTAACCCTCTAATTCTTGTATCCAAAGGGTAAAGCCCAACCCCCAAGGCCAGAGGCTTTTGATCAGTTATCGCCAGTCCACCTGAGTAGTATAAAAGCCACAGTTATATTTTCTGGTATTTCCGGGGCCTGTTGCCATCCCTGCAAAGGCTAGAACAAACACAAGCATACCTCCAACCCAGTTTATTACAATGGCTCCAGCCGGGCCCCACTGGGCTCACTCTGAGCCCACAAATAACTTGGAGGGAGTGGCTTTCTGCTAGGGAGTGGTGAGCGCGGCTGGGACTGTAGCTGGTGCTGGGGGGGGGGTGTGTGCAGGGCCTGCACCACCCAGTGAGAGCACAGGGAGCTGCTCTCCACAGCAGGAAAGGTGAGGCCACCAACACTTAGTTTCAAGCCGGCTGCTCTGACGGGGTCTGGAACTCGCTCTGGGAGACGGGGAACTGTGGGGGCTTTCAGCGGAGCCACCACCAAGTGCGGCACCATCTGTGTGGACTTATTTTGTACTCAGCTGGGGGAAGCGATGGCAAGACCCCAAAATGGGGGAAAATTCTAGTCACTCCTCCATTTTCACTTCTGATGATTTGCTAGTTTCTGCTGGAAACCTCACATTATTTTATTTAAAAAAATGAAAGGGGAAATTTATAAACGAGATCTGCATGATATTAAGGATGACATTCTCCGCAAAGAAATACTACAGACTGTCATAGCTCCAGGCACCTAATTTAATTTCCTTTGGGAGTTAAACCTTAGAACCCTGGATTGAACAAACAGGCCCTGTTCTTTGTGTATCTGAGAGCCGGGCCGAGAATGTTAACAGATCTTATCAACAGGACACTGGAGATGGATAGCGGTGATGGTGCAGCAGCTCCCGGGTCGCCCCCTTGCAGGGACAGACCCCGTTGTGAGGCAGCTGTGGGAAACCGCAGAGGGCTGGGGCTGGGGCTCTCCCAGCTCACCGGCTCGCCTTGCCGCCCGCCGCGTGAAGTGGCCTGGCCCAGTGGGGGGGGGGGACGACTATGACAGCGGCACTGTCACTTCCCAGACTCCAATAGAGCTGCCGCACGGGAAGTGACTCTCATCCTCAGTGTGCGGCACAGCGGGGGCCAAGGGGAGAGGCGATGGTACACAGGACTCCAGAGTAAGACGTGACAGGTGGCAGCAGGCACCGCTGCAAGCCGGCGTGCTCTGGGCTGGGGCTGACTTTTCCCTCTCCTGATGGGACAGATGAAGGTAGAACTGGCTTCTACCAGCGGCCTGGAAAACCAGCAACCCCGACCGCAGCCAGCCACACGTCCCTAGACACACGCTCAGTTCAGCCAGACGGGAGCCCCATGGGTCACAGACACATGGCCTCGAAAAGCCACACTGGCCAACTGGAAAGGAAGGCAGGTCATGCCCCAAGATATTTTTGTTGTTGCTGTTGTTTTTTGTCTTTTTGAGACAGGGTCTCCCTATGCAGTCCAGGCCGGCTTGAGCTCACTTTGTAGCTCAGGCTGGTCTTAAACTTGCGACGATCCTCCTGCCTCAGCCTCCCGAGTGCTGGGATTACAGGCATGCGCCACCACACCTGGCCCCAAGGTGGTTTAGTGGGGCCAGTGAGGAAAACTTCTAGGTCAGCCTGATGAATGTGTACACTTCAACCATTGCTCTATTAAAACACAAAACAACAGAAACAGTTCCTGTAGACTAGAAACAAGCCATAGGAATGACCGTAATGACAACAGTAACTGCACTCTTGAAGAACAGGGTATAAAATGCTTGAGTTTGTGCACAAAGAGCCCTTGGAGCAAGGAGACCCTCTAGTGAGAGACGCCCTAAGCACAGCTGAGCAGTGCACTCCCCTGTGGCTGTTGGAAACACGGAGGCGTGAGGAGACAGAAGCTCCTGAGTCACAGTACCAGGGCGAGGCCCAGGCACCTGCATATTAAAAAATGCACCCTCGGCGTTCATGGTGAATGAGCACTGGGAAACAGGCCCAGAGCGAAGGGGATCTTGGGGACAGGCTTCACCAACAGTTGGTGGCTGCAGCTCTACTACCACCTAACTAGCTGAGCCAGGAGGGGAGCAAGGGGCTCCCCTGCCCACTCCTACCTTTGACTAAGGAGGGGCTTGAAATCCAGGTTAGCAAATTATTCCAATGGCCTTACACCAGGTGCCTTAGGACAGCGAGGCTGGTTGGTGGTCAGGGAGGATTGTCAACAACTTTTCAATTCCCCAGGCCCCAACAAGTTCCAGAAAGGAACCTGAAAAGCGATCTTTTGTCTGTGCCTGCCCTGGGCAGGCCGGCTGTGCTGCAGGCAGGGGCCTAGTTGCTGCAGAGCTGACGCCAATTCAAATGTCTGTGGTCAATGATATTTCTGAGTGGCTGACAATGCCCACTCCTTCCCCCTGGGATGACAATCCGCACTTTGTCCAGGGCTTTGTTTGCTCTTTGTGTTGACACGCTGTTCTTGCTTCCCAACAAGTTTAGCTTTCTCTTCTCTCCCTTTCCTCCTCTCGGGGAAGGAAACGTGCTGTTTACAGGGGCCAGGCCTGCCAAGGTGCCACTGCAGCACCCAGGATGGCAGCAGAGGGGCAGGAATAAGCAGGCAGCCCTGCCTGTGTCTCTTCTCCTCAGCCAGGCCAGACAAAAGCCAGGAAATAGCCCACAGGCACCCCAACCACAATGGGGGGGGGCAGAGCCATGTGCTGTGGGCGGCAGGGGCCCAGTGGGGCCTCCAACAGGCTTCACATTTATTTCCTGTTCTCTGTGGGTGGCCAGAAGTAGGCTCAGACTCCTGCTCTGGCTGTTTGCTGCTGGGGACACAGTGGTGAGTAACAGTCCTCCCTTCCCCAGGCACACTGCTGGATTTAAAATCTTATAGGCATAGCCCTGCACAGTGAAGAATCTGGATAGCCCAAGCAGAGGTCTCCAGGGACAGCAGGTGTAGCCAAGTCCACCAGTGGAAGGGAAAATGGCAGCCATGGCGAGGAGCTGCCCACCCAAGACAGGCTTCCCCAGTGGGTAGGCGTGGCGGGAGGCTGGGGTTGCAGCTCACTGGTGTCTCCTCCAAGCCTAGCAGAGAGCAGCAGATCCCACTTGTAACAGCTATTGGGCATCTTCTCCTGAGCCCTACCTTTAGGGGTGCTAGGGGGTGGCTGGGCCCGAGGCAGCTACCTGGGTGAGCTATCAGACACCACACAGCTGAGAAAGCATTACAGGGCCTACGAAAATATTCTCGTTTGGTGATGTGACCCCTTTATGACCTCCGGGCTTGAGACTTCTCCCCTTCAGCTTGCTTGGTGGGCTGGGCTCTGCTCACAAGACTGACCCCCAACGACAACAGGCTTCCACAGTTCGGGGACACAGGAAGGGGGGCAGAAGAGGGCCTTGGCAGGCTCCAAAGACCCTTTTGCAGTGGTCAGGTTGGCTGACAGATTTTCCACTCCTAGCAAGGGTGAGCAGCAGAGGTGGGGCAGATGGGGAGAGCCAGCTGGGTAGAGCCGGCCTTGCTCTCGCCTCTGCAGCCCCTCGCAGATGCATGGCTGGCTGCCTGGCATGCAGGCTCCTGCGCATCTGCACGCCCGCATCCCACTTCTCCCAGCCCAGGTCTCTTGGGACAGGGGGTGGGGTGGGATGGGGATGAGTGCTGGCACAGAAGCAGGTGGCTGAGGGGTCTCTCTGGGGCCGTTCCTTGAGCTCTGAAAAAGGGCTCAGGGCCCCTACCCTGCCCTTCCCTCTCGGCCTCTCCTCTGTCACTCTCCCTCAAGCACGCAGGTGTCTGTGCCTCGCTTTCCACCAGGAGATAACAGACCTGGGCTGGGAGCCAGAGCAAGGTGCCAAGGCTGTGAGCGAGGCCTCCCAGGCTGATGCAAGGAAGTCCTCTCTGCCACTCCCACTTTAGCTGGGACTCAGGGAGAGTTCAAGTGGCAGCAAGAGAACACACATCTCTGCTTCTCTACATCCCGGGTCTGCTGCGCGCAGTTCCTTCCTGCTCCTCGGCCCCAAACAGGCTTGGGCACACAGCCCTAGCTGACACCCCAGCCCTGAAGCACAAATGAAAGATGCCTTTGTGTCGGGTTCACACCAAGGGGTCTGGGGCCCTTCCTGGTGTGGCAGAGTGGGCCCCACCTGTGACTGTAAATCTGACCCTAGCCTCCAAGAATCCTGTGGACTTCCAGGGTGACAGCCACACCCCAGGAGAGACCTAGAGGCCCATAAGTCATTACAAGCTCAGGCTCCCACAAGCTAGGGAGCCGTCTGTGACCACAGAGGCAAGACCCTAAAGGGGAAGGTGAGCCTGCCTGCAGACACAGAAACTGCTGACTGCCTGTGGGAGGGATGGAGGGCTGGTGTGGGTGTTGGCTCCAGGGCTGAAACTCTGGCGGCTGGGGGTGGGGGATGGAGTTTCCAGAGTTCCTTGCAAAAGGCCTGAGAAACCCCTCAGTGATTGGTAATCGAGGGTGCCTGCCTAGGGTGTGGGGCCTCAGCCAACCTTCCCCAGAGTTCTCCTGTAAGCAGGCCCGTGGTGGACCACACTAATGAGCCTGTAACATAGGCCTCTGATTAAGCAGCTCCCAGCACAGCAACTTTATTGAAACATACCGAGGGCAGTGGCTCGTTCCCACTGCTCCACGGTTCCCTGGGCAACAGCCCACGGTACCAAGTGCCCCAGCTCAATGAGGGGCTGCCAGGGAGGGAGGCTGTTGGGAATACCAAGAGTCAGAGGGCAAGGAGGTTGGGATTTTCTATGGGGCTCAGAAGCTTCCTTCCAGATGAGGGGCCACATGGGTCAGCAGAGTCCTCTAGGGCCTGCAGTTCTGGGCCTGAAAACCTGAGGTGCTGATCACCCCACCCCTCAGGCCAGGGAGGCACTCCCAGGGTTTGGCAGGACACTAAGGGTAGGTTCAGAGTTGAAGGTGTGATATAAGACTGGATGGATGTTCTTGAGTTTAGGGAGACCTCAGTCCCTCGCCCCCAAAGCACGAGAAGCCCCAACACATGCACAGGGCCGGTGAGAGCGCATGTACTCAGAGCCCGGCAGTCAGCACACTGCCGCTTTTGGAATGACAGCCTGCGGAGTCAGGAGTCGGAGTCTCTGCAGTCCTCCCCACCAGCTCTGCTAGGTAGAGGCCACGCCTGCACGTGCATGGCAGAGGTGGCAGCACCGGGACATGGCTGGGGTTAGGAGGTGGGGGATTTCCACTTGTGCTGGGCTCATTTAATGTTATGTTTTAGAGCTTTTGCTACAGTAACAACCAATATCACGTGGACAGACATCTAATGTTACCAAGTGGGACTTTTAAAATGTATTTATAACTTTATAGTTCAAAGTAATTTTGTTATGAAACAATGTAATAACAACAGTGGAAAAAGGCAAGATAATTTATGGGACACAATATCCCTAAAGCATTAGCTTCCCTTTCTACCTCAGCTGAGTCTGGGGAGTGTGGCTGGTGTTCTTTGTTTGCTGTTTGTTTTAATTAAGGGTTAGGATTTTGGTGGAAGGGAGGAAGAGGCTGCTTTGAAGGAGAAAGAATTCTGTAGGCAAACATATACTGATACACACATCCATGTCAGGAGCATGAATGCTTGGCTGGGTGTGGTGGCACACACCTGTAATCTTGCCATAAGTTCAAGACCAACCTGAACTACATAATGAGACTGTGTCTCAAAATAAAACAAAAAAAGTATATATGCTTTGCAGACTCCCAGATTGGGTTAAACCCCCAAAGTCATTATGACCACCAGCAACACACCATAATTCTTCTATATTCTCTTCAACACAGCACCAAGCTGGGTTATCTTTTGGACTCGGGTTAGGGTTTCTTTCTTCTGTTGTTCCTCCCTCCTTTTGTCCTCCTTCCTTCCTTCCTCCCTTCTGCTTTCCTTTTCCTGCCTCCCCTCTTGCTGAAGAGTCCCTTCTTCCCCTTTCTCCCTCCCCCGCCATCTTCTCTCTCCTTCCTTTCTCTTTCTTTGTCTCTCTGCCCCTCCGTGCCCCTTCTGCTGGGGACTGACCCTAGCCCTGTGTGTTCTAGGCAAGTACTCTCCTTCTGAGCTGCACCCTTAGCCCTGAATTCCCTCTCCAGATACTCCTGAGCGAGGTAAAGTGTTCTTCCCCTCACTCCAAAAGCCCAAAAAGAATGCTGACCAGGGCGCAGCACTCCTTAGGGACGTGGACAGGGGTGGCGGGGTGTGTGTGGGGGGGGGTGGAGGTGGGTGTGTGGGGGTATGTGGGGGTGGGGTGTGTGTGCTAGAAAGAGTTTGTGTTTTAGCCCCAGCCCCGTGTTTGGCTTCAGCTCTGAAGCTGAGCTGCCTGGGACCAGCTAGCAGGCAGGACCAGCTAGCTCAGACAGGCTGGGCTTCCATCAGGAGGAGCAGCAGAGCTGTTAGGCTGGGGTGTGCGGGGTGCCTCTGCCCGGTGCAGCCTACCTGTCTCAGCCCAGGGAGACACTGCCTTCTGAGAGACCTGATAAGATTCTTAACAGCCGATGCACGGCTTCCACAGCACCTCTACCTTGCCTCATTCTTGGTTTCCTGTGCTTTAGTTAGACACAGAAAGCCCTATTTCCCCATACCTGGATTTCCACAGGAACCAGAATGATCACTACTAGCAAGGGAAGTGGTCCCCGTGTCTCAGGTGAGGGGCAGGAGCCAGGAAGTAGCCCTGGAACCACTGACACAGGCAGCGGCATCCACACTCCAGGATCCCACACAGGCCTCAGGCCCTGAATCCAGCGCCACCAAGAGTTGCACAGGGAGGGGCGAGAGTGGGGGGGGGGCAGGGGAGAGCCTGCGGGAAGAAGTGGGGGAGGAGAAAAGGGGCCCTCTCACTTGTAACCAGGGTCCATGAGCCGCGTAAGGATGCTCCTCTGTGGCAAAAGCACCTTCCACTCCCGTGGAGACAAACGTGATGGCCATATCACCTGTGATACTTTTATATGTAAAGTGCCGTCCATGCAGGAGCCTTCCCCTGGGGGTGGGAACAGGGAGACAGTCAGGAGCTGGGCCTGAGAATACCCCGAAGCAAAGTGCAGCAGGCCTGGCCGAGCCTCTGGGACTGTAGTGCTCTGTTCCCTGAGGAAGGGGACCCAAGCAGCTGCCTCCCTCATGTGCACCTGCCCACTAACGAGGCTACAGACAAACATGTTCACTGCAGCATCTTCAAAAGGAAGCCGCCCGCTGGGCATGACGGCACACATCTGGGATCCCCACACTCTGGAGGCAGAGGCAGGAGGATCACAAGTATGAGTCCAGCCCAGGCAACTCTGCTTAGACCCAGAGATCCTGTCTCAAAATAAATATTGAAGATCCGGGTGTGGTTGTGCACTCCTGTAATCTCAGCGTTCGGGAGACTAACACAGGAGGATCTATAAGTTCAAGAATAGCCTGAACTGCGTAGCAAGACTTTATCTCAAAGAAACCCAAAAAACCGAACCACACAAAAATTTTACATTTTAAATTTCAAATTAAGCTGTAGCTTAATTTGAAGACCCTATATTAAATCTCTAGGACTGGGCCAGGAATGTAGCTCAGCGGCATAAGCGCCTGCCTGGCAAGCGTGAGGTCATGAGTTCAATTCCTAGTACCAAAAAAACCCAAAAAACTCCAGTACTGGGAAGAAAAAAAAAAAAAAAAAAGCAAGCAAGCAAGCACCAGCAGCTCTGTCACTAGTTCCTCAACGCCAGCCTTTTGAAGTGCCCAAAGCTAGCAGAGACCACTCTAGAGCAGAGTTCACGGAGCCTCAGGCGGGTGGAAGCCCCGCATCTATAGCTGAGAGGAGAGAACCTGAGGCCAGGGGGGAAAGTCAGCGATGTGCCCAGGGCCACGCTGAGCAGAGAGGAAGTCACTGCCTCCTCTGGGGACTGGAAGTGGAGTGGTACCCACACAAACGACGGTGGGGTGCCTTCCCAGCAGGACACTTCACAAGGTCCAGGGCAGAATCTTCTACCTGCTCCTGGGTGCTCCTGTAACATTTAAATAGCCAGCCTGAAGGCCACAAGCACAGCTTTGAGGAATAAGTTGACCCCAAGTGGGATCACTTTCAGGGAGCCGCAGAAAGTCACTCCTAAGTCCTCAGTTTGGAAATGCACCTGCGGGAAGGGCAGCAGGGATGCTAGCAAGCAAGAGAAGCAAGCAGAGCCTGCTTCTTAAGGGCACCTTGCTTTAGCCCTTCAGTCCTCAAGGCCCTAAGCTTGAAGGGCAGCTGGGGGAAATGGGTGGATCCTGGTGCCAGGCTTTGCCACCTCCTGTTCACTCTGACCCGACCACTTGCGCTGCCTTTTCCCTGTGCTGCCCGGGATGGCTGGCCAAGTCTGCTTATCTTCCAAATGCTTTCCCCAAACTCCAGGGACAATGGGGACAGTAAATCATGCAACCACTTCTTCCTTGTCACTGTCCTGAGTTTAGAGTAATTCTCTCCCTTTGCTTTCCTTTCTCACTCTTTTTTCTTTCATCCTTTTGTTCTGTGTGTTTTGTTTTGTTTTTGAGACAGGGCCTTGACATATACTCCAGACCAGCCTTAAACTCACCAGGTAGCACAGGCTGGCCTTAAATGCCTGGTGATCCTCCTGCCTTAGCCTCCTGCATGCTGAAATTACAGGTGCACACGTCCGGCATTTCTTTGAGACAGGATCTTGCAATGTGGTCTAGGCCAGCACTGAACTTGGTACATAGTCCAGACTGGTCTTGAACTCAGTTTTCCTGCCTCAGTCTTGAGTGCTGCGATTACAGGTATGCACCACCAAGCCCAGCTTTATAGGGACTTTTACTGTTTCCTCTGTTATAAACATAAGGGTGGGAGCCCAGAAAGCCATGCAGTGCCACTCTAAAAGTCAGCCCAAAGCAGCATCCTCAAGCAGACAGCTCATTTCTGGCCTCAGGGCTGTGTGCCTGACTTTGAACAACAGCAAGACACAGCTGGGCTTCCTGGTCCTTCAAGGAGTCAGCTGCACTGGCTGCTATGTGTAAAGACTCGAGTGTTTTCAGGGAAAAGAAGCAAGCAGGAGGAAGTAGAGCCCAAGCTCCAGGAACTCACTTCCTGACAGCCCAGTTCTACCGGTTGCCCTGGCCTATGGGATGCAGGGGTCATCTGAGAGCCTTTGGTTACTGAACCTCCCTAAGGTGAGCAATTCCTGAACAAAGAAGTATTCCTTAGGACCTACTCCTTATGGCCTCTAAGACTTCCAAACTAGACAGACTAAAGACTGATGGTACTCTTGGGCCACAGTCCTTTGCCCAAAGAGGCTGCCACTGCCCTGAGCTAAGAGACACAGACGAGAGCCCCTCTTAGAGACCACTTCATGTCCCGGGGCCCCCAGCCACCCCGCTGGACACTGCACCCCACCTTGGGTACCTGAAGCCTGGAAGAGGAATGCACAGCCAGTGAGGGCTGCAGCCAGCATTTGGCGCTGACCAGAGACACAGGGGTTCCTGGCTGGCTCAGGGTCCCCGGCTCCCACACCGGCCCTCCCCCCAGTGACTGGCAAGCATAGGCCTGGGGGCTGCTGGAGGAGAGAGCAGGGGGCTCTGCGCGGTCCCTGTGGCCTAGCGGCATGGGGTGGTCTCAGCTCACCTCAGGCAGAGAGGAATGAGGGCTCCAGACTCCTGGTTGAATTTCAAATGCACACTCTCGAGTTGCCGCGTACGGATCAGCTCGTGCGGAATCATGGCCGTGGAGCTCTCGCTTTCTAGGCTGTCTTTGCGGCTCCTGCAAAGACAGCACCAGGGCAAGTTCACCGTATGGCGAAGAGCACTTGGAGGGGCCAGGGGCGTCCTGGGTGGGTTCTTGAACACTTAACAGTTGTGGTGCGCAAGCATGATTACCGCGGCTGGCCTTCACGTGCACCCGTCACGTGCCGGTTGTGCACCACGCACACTCACTTGCTGGCAGCTCCTCAGCACGCTCCCTCAAGGTGTATACCGTTACCACTTTCCTTTGATAGACAAGGAACTGGGCCGGGAGGCCAAGACCCTCACCCAGGGTCCACAGCAGGTGTGGGCTGGAGCCGGCACTTGGTCTCTGCAGGGCTGGCTCTAGACCCTCTCCTGTGGCGAATAGTACCCAATATCACAGTCTACGTCACAGTGGCTTCTGCTCCCCAGAGACCAGCAGAGCTCCTGGGAGCCCTTGCTCCCCATTCCCTAAGGCCTAGACCATAGCTCTCCGAGGCTGGCCCAAGAGGACACCTGAGATCCGGCTCCAAAGGCTTCTGCCTGGCTGACCTGAAAAAGCTCTGCACATGTCTGCTCCCACTCACCGCCAGTGCTGCAGCGACGCCGCAGGCTTCACCCACCCGACCCTCCCTCAGTGGAGAAGGTGGGCCTGCTGGGAGCTTTGCACTGGCTCCTCCTGACTGTGACCTTGGCCCTGGAGAGCTTTCACTGGTGCTCCACAGGCCCTCCTGCCTGTCCCCCACTACAGCTTGTCGTACAGCTGGGTCACAGGGGCCCTCTGCATGCTAAGATTTGCTCTTTCAAATTCAGATGTCCTGACTGACAACCTTTCAAATCCACCTTGGCAGGAAATGAGGGTCACCTACTGATCCCACTCAAAAGGCCGGATTCTGGTTTGGGCTATGAATCTCAGGACAATTCCCCAAATGTCCATTAAAACACTGGGTGAGAAGCTCTAGTTATGTATCATTCAAGCGGCAGGCGGGAGCCCCCCGGGGTGTCTGGGCTGCCCAAGGGGACCAGGCAGGACCAAGCTCCTCATGGACTGGGGGGCGATGATGGGGCTGCAGCCAGGGCAGTGCTGTGCAGGCAAAGCCCCTGCCCAGGCGACGGCCTGTAGGCAGTGCTACGCTGCATGGGTTCCCAATCACTAAGGTATGTGCCAGCCCACTGACTGCTTTGGCCTGGCCTGGGCGGTGGGATGGCAAGGCCCCAGGGTGAAGGGGACAGTCACACTTTGCTCAACAGCTTCTCCCTCATGAGGGTCTGCCCAGAGTTGACTGTTGTTTTACCAAAACAGCCCCTTCCTCTGGCTGCCCAAAACTGACTTGGTAACTGTTTACCTCTGGCTTTTCTTTGGCAAGTTTTCCCAAGACCCGGGAAGATAAACATTATGGCCAAGAGAGTCAGTTTGTGAGAACTGGAAGGAAATGCAGAGGTCATTTCATCTACCTCTTCCTCTTCCCAAAAGGGGTGGTAAGGAGCACACAGCCACAGAGCTGGCCTGCAGCCAGCTGGGACCCCCGACTTGGGACCAGCTCTTTCCTCCACCAGGGCTGCTCTGCCTCAGGGCAATGCTGAACCCCACTTCTCAGCCAGGCACTGCTGAAGGGCTCAGAGGTGGCACAGGGGTCCCTTGGGGTCCAAACAAAAGCAGAATGCAGGAAGTAATGGCAGCCTGTATTTGCTGAATGCTTCCTCTGTGCCAGGCCCCTGTGAGTACCACAAGTTCCCACACTGTGCCCTCCTGGCAAGCCTGATGGAGGTGCTCACAGAGGAAGTGAGGTGACAAGTCTAAGGTCAAAGAACCAGGTTTTACTTTTTTTAAACTTTTACTTTTTAGGTGCTGGGAATGGAGGGCCTCACACATGCCAGGCAAACCCTTTGCCCCTGAGCTACACCACTCGGCTCTCACCTGGAGTTAAAGGGGAAAAGCTCTCAGAGTCACTCTACTGTGCCATCCCCCAGTGGGTGCTTATACCAGACGGGCTGCGGCCTGGCCTGGGTGGTGGGACTGCCAGGGTCCCAGCCTCCCAGACACAGGCGAAAATGCTGACAAGGAGCAGTGGGAGGTGGGGTGGGGGCGGGTGGAGAAGAATCAACAGCCCACAGCCCAGAGACTCTTGGGCTGGAGAGAAAAATAAATTGTTGAAAGTCAGCTAAAGTCACCTTGGTAACTGCCACAACACACTCACCCAGAAGGAGGACATCAAACCCAACTGCAAACAGCTTTAAAGAAATGGAAAAGAACTTAATCATCTGAAGAATTAATGTGACAAGTGCCCACATTTACACCTCCCACCAACCTTCAATCATTTGAAAAATGTACTTTAATCTTTTAAGAGAAGAAAAATTGCAAAATGCTGGATCTGCAGTACTGAAGCTGGGTGTTTCCGGCTGCTTCAATGGAAATGCGACTGCTCACACACACAGGAGCCAGGCTTTTTGCTGATTTGTTTTTTTCTGGACATCGATGCAGAAACATGAATTATTTGTGTGGGTTGGGTGAGGTATTAAATCTGCAGCCGACATAGGTTTGCAATGTTTTGCATGGTTGTCAGCTTAATCTTAGTCATGAAAAAATAAGCAATGTGCTCAGCAGCATGGCCTAATTTTTTTAGTTGGGCTGTTTTCTCTCAGCGTTACCCATAGGGAAGGCAGAGGCTTGGGGGCCAGCCGGGAGGGGCTCCTGGGAAGCGGGGACTCAGTCTACTGGGGCCTGTCCTGGGCATGCTCCAGGAGGCAGAGTGCTGAACAGCACGGGTTTGCGTTTACATGATCTTGGGCAAATGATTTAACCTCTAAGCCTTGGTATCTTCTTAATGGGAACAAGTAACAGTAGGGTCACTACACTAAAGCAGTAAGTGCTCAAAATATAGCTGCTACTATAGTTTCTCTGCTCTGCCTATAAGAATATCCATGGCTTAACTGAAAATGGTTTCTTGTTTCCTGGGCCTAGAATCCAACTGTCCCTGATCAGGTCAGTACCCTTGCTGAGCAAAGGTCCTGCTCTCAGCGTGGGGTGTGAAGGGCCACTGACTCCTGGTGTAGATACTGTGGGTGTCAAGCAGTGGTGAGGTGGGACCAGGCCAGCAAACCCGAGGCCTTTGCTGAGCTGCAGGAGGCAGCTCCACCCTACGGAACACAGCCTGCCCTCTGCGACTCCCAGAGCACTAGCCTTCGTCTTCCTACAACACCTTCTGAATCTCGAAGGCTGCTTTCACATCCTGTTGACAGCTTCTTTATGACTGATGGCCCCAACTTTCAACTGCATTCTTGACCAGGTTCTCAAATACTCCATTCAAGCCTCCGTTCCTTGGATTTGTTGTAGCTTGTCAAACTAGAGTGTTGCATCCAGAAATGAAGTGCTGTGTATGGAAATGAATGCAGTGTGTGGTTTGGCCAGGCCAGATCACAGGCTTGTGTTATCATTCTCATGTGGGACACTCTGTTTCTGTTAAAATCGTCTATTCTTTGTAACCTCATCAAACTACCAACTCATACTGTACTTGGTCAACAGAATCTCCCTCCAGCTTTCTCCCCAGGGTTGCCCTTACCCTCTTGCCCCTCATCGAGTACACGATGGCGATTATTTGACGCTAAGACAGGAATCTGCTAGCTGGCAGGGTTTCAGGCAGTTTGATAACTGTGCACTGACTCTGGCCTCTGTCACGCTGGCATTCCTTCCTGACTTTGTATCACCGACTAAACTGATGACCTCTCCATCAATGTTCTCACGCTGGGCTGACCAAACAGCAAACAGGCTAGCACTGGGCTGACAGACCACACCATCTGAGGATGCCCATTCGTGCAAGCGCAGATCACCGCACCTGCCTCCGGCCCCCGCACTCCTGGGTGCTCTCTGCACATTTCTGTCTTGCCTACAAAGCGGTTGGAACAGTCTCAAAATGCTGTGCTCAGCCCTGCCAGCCTGAGGTCCCCAGCACTCCTGTGTCTACCAGGCAGGGGCACAGCTCAGGCCTGACTTTCTGACTCTCAGGGTGCACTGTTTTCCCTTGGAGTACTCAAAACTTCACCGTGGATCAGCTACCTACAATTTTCCTGAGAGCACCAGCACACTCACTGGTCTGGAGCTGCAAGACATGAATGTCTGAGTGATTCCAGCCTGTCCACAGTGCGGCGTGGCAGGGCCCTGGCTTAGCAAATGGGGGCCTGGGTTTAATCTCCAGTACAGGAAGGAGCGGGGAGGGAGGGAAAGAGGGAAAGAGAACACTGACCGCAGCCTCTGTCTCTCACCTGCCAGTTCTGGCGTTCTCGACATGGCGCACAGGGCAGGAGGACTGGGAGCTCTAAAAGCACAGCCTTGCCTCTTACTACGCCTGTGTGACCTTTCCTAGGCCAATAACCACTTGTTTTGAGATGGAAGTGTAACATATTCCACTAGATTTGTTTTCCGTCCCTGAATAGTATTACTCTGCACAAACAACAAAGCCTCAGTTTCCTTCTTGCTCCAAAGGGAAGTATAAGCATAAAGTGGTTTTTTTCCTGATCATAGCACTTTTTAGCAAGACTTGTTTTTTGGGGAGGGGGGGCGGGGCATTGTGAGGGCCTTGTTAAATTGAGCCAGGCATGGTGGTGCACATCTGTAATCCCAGCACTCAGGAGGGTGAGGCAGGAAGATTGCTGCAAGTTCCAGGCCAGCCTAAACTGCATAGTGAGACCTTCTCTCAAAAAACGAAAAAATTGCTAAATTTCCCAGGCTGGGCTCAAATGTGTGACCTGCCTCAGCCTCCCGAGTGCTGAGATGACAGGTGTGAGCCACCTCGCCTGGCTAAGACACAGTTCTTGAGTTACAGCTTTTCTCTTTTGGTTTTCGATACAAAGTCTATCTGTATAGCCAGACTGGCCTTGCTTGGGCCCACTATGTAGGTCAGGCTGACCTTGAACTAGCAGAAATCCTCCTGCCTCAGTCTCCCAAGTGCTGGGATTACAGATGTGTGCCACCACGCCCAGCTGAGCTGGAGCTTTTCTTCCTTCTAGCTATTGTACTGTATTCTTCCAAAAATCTGAGTTGTGTGAAAAACTGTCCACCTCTGCCCTGGTCCCTGGAGGTAGTATGCCTCCCTGCAGTTTGAGGAAATCATTTACAGTAACAATGTCAAGAGAAGCCTTTTACTGAGCTTAGGTGATGCTGCTGGGTCCTATTCTAAACCCTTTATAAACTTTGCTTCATTTTCATAGCATCCCTGTAAACAGGTATTATTCTCCTCACGTTACAGATGAGGAAACTGAAACTCAGACTTCAATAACCAGCCCAGGTCATGCAATGAGCAAATAAAAGCTGAGACAAAACCCCAGATCTCTCTGACACTAGCTGTCAGTGTATCTCTCGTAAGAAATCCCCACTCCTGCAAACTGGTCTCTCCTTCTGGGGGTTCAGGGCCATAAACATATACCTCTTCCCTAAACTCCTAAAGGAACATCTTTCCTAGAAGGTAGGTCAGGGATTTTCAAAGAATATTTGATGGAATTTTAGTTTGAGAAGCTTCTAGAAAAAACAGGGATAGTAAGGATTAGATGTAATTTGCTGCACGTCAGACTACAGATTCACAAAATACCAGCGTTCTGAACCTGAGGACTACCACGGGAGAATGCAATGGTTTCATTCTGCGTAAGACGGCACTTTCCAGCCTGAGCGGGAGAACCCACTCTTTGCCTAACATCACAAAACCGTGCGTGTGGTAGTACTGTCGGCCAGGCGCCCTCTCATGGTCCTGGGCCTCCCTCCAGCTCTCCACAGTGCAGGCTGCTTTCTTCTAAGGGTGTCCCTTGTCCCTCGTCCAGCTCCTTGACAGTCAAGACCCTCTCCTCGCTCTACTGAGAGGGGCACTGCCTGCGGCGCTGGTGAGGAGGCTCTGCCCGCACCAGTACTGGGCGGGTGAGCTCTCCAGGACTTGGCTGGGGCCAGAGTCCTTTCTACTCCCAGCATGCTGTCTTTTCTCACTGGTGTATGTGCTGCTGAGGCAAAGCAAGCATGGTCTCTTTTCACTGGGGACGGTAAGCTACAACAGCCTGCACAATGTCATTTTATTTTGGTAACAGGAATCGAACTCAGGACCTCACCCTTATCAGGCAGGCACTGTGCCACTGAGGTATATCCCCAGCCCCTCTTTGATTTTTTAAAATTAATTTATTTTTTGATGGATTGACTGACAAACGGGATCTCATGATGTACTTAGGTTGGTCTTGAACTTGTAGTGATCTCCCTGCCTCAGCTTCCTGAGTGCTGGGACTGCAGGAGTGTGCCACCACAGCTGGCTGTTTATGTTTTTAAAGTCACTTTTTCCCGAGATCTCCGCCTGGGCAGTGTGCTCTAGGGAGCTCTGGACACATGCCAAGTAGTCAGCACTAGACTTCAGGCAGATGTGGCCCCAGTCAGCTCTGAAAGCAAGATAATCTTTGCCCTCCTGAAGAGAGGAGATGGTGATAGGTGGACAACTGCACACGGAGCTTTCTGATGTCAAAATGAGGACCCTGCTGCTGTCAGGACTTTGGGTGTCTGGCGGCCCTGTGCACACAGAGCCGTCAGAGACACTGATGCCCTGTGCTGCAGACAGCACTCACTCGAGAGCCACACTGCCAGCGCCGCCCTGGGCCTCACTGCCTCAGGACCTTGCTGAGGATCCCACGTTAGGGTTAGGGGTTATGTCTGAGGCTCTTTCTGACTATGTCAGTTTCCTAGACTTTCTCAGACTTGACTTGTTTTGGCATGGAAGCACTACGGATGGAATCAGGGCCTTTGCACTGAGCTACACCTGAGCTCTTTTTAAAATTTTTTTCTTTTCTTTCTTCTTTTTTTGGTGGTACTGGGGATCGAACTCAGGACCTTGCACTTGCCAGGCAAGCGCTTATTCAACTGAGCTATATCCCCAGCCCCACTTTTTTTTTTTCTGGCTTTTTGAGCCAGAGTTTTGCTATGCAGTTCAGACTGGTCTTGAACTCATTTTGATAGCCCAGGCTGGCCTCAAACTTGCAGTGATCCTCCTGCCTCAGCCTCCTGGGTGATGGGATTACAGGTGTGCACCATTATGCCCAGGTCCTCTTCAATTATTTTTTTTAAAGCTTCTGTAAACTTTTAATTCTGAAGAAAGAGCAGAATAAAAGGAAGAGTCCTCTGCCTTTGCCTCAGCATTATGCACTGTCACGTCATGAAGAAATGCCTGGAGCTCCTGCAGCCAGATGGCTACAATGAAAGGGAAACCCAAAACATTAAGAAAAGCCACTCAGGGCCCTGACATTCTTGAGCCACTGATCCAGCTAGGGAAGTGACGTGGGAAACAGAACAGCCACCGAAGGCATTTGCACTGCATTTAGTCTGGCGTTTTATTTTTGCCACTGAGGACTTTCTTACACTGTACAAAGCCCGCAGCCAGGAGCCCACTCGCGCGTCAGCTCTCTAGGTCCCCTGCACCTCTGAGTGCACGTGGCCACGCAGCCCGACAGGTCTGACTCCGGCGGATCCGAGGCACACGCTCCCTCCTTCAGTCTCTCCTCACCACCTCCTTGCCACACTCTCCTGCTCAGTTTCACACTTTTCCTTTCTCACTTTGGGACAACGTCTCAGTAGGTCACTGAGGAGCCCAGGTCCTCCTGTGATCTTCCTGCCGTGGCCACCCAGGGTGCTGGCGGTGCAGATGTGCACCACCACGCCCGCCTGGCTTTGTCTATTTTAGTGACCTTACGAGTTTAGAGGGGTTCTGGCCAATTGTTCTGTAGTTTGTCGGAAGTCTTTCTTTTGGGACAGAGTTTTTCTTATATTAGGCTTGGTCTTACAGACCTGGGTAAGGAAGAGCAGAGAGGTAAACAGCATCTGCCCCCATCACAGACCCAGGGCGCTCACTGTCAGCCTGACCTCACCCTGCCGACACTGAAACCCCACTGCCCTCGCTGCGCCCTTCCCACCTTCTCACGCTGTGCTCTCTGAGCCTACACTCAAGAGAGGCAGGGGCAGTGCTGTCCTGGGGAGGTATCTACACAAGTGATCTGGACTTATTCTGGATAGTTTATACTCTCCCACTGATTTAGTTCATTTATAACTCCTGCAACTCAGGTATATTCACACTTTGGGGGATAATCCAATACTTTATTTTGTTCAAAATGTTGCAGCTCTGACTATTGGGAACTCTTTTTCTTTCTTTTTTGTCTTTTTGAGACAGGGTCTCATTATGTAGTTGATGCTGGCCTTGAGCTCACTTTGTAGCCCAAGCTGTTCTCAAACTCACTATGATCCTCCTGCCTCAGCCTTCCCAGTGCTGGGATTATAGGCATGTGCTGCCACGCACAACTGGAAAATCTTTTAGCTAGCTCTCTGGGGATAGCCTCTTAATAACTTACATCCTTTTGGGGGTTTAAGAGTCAAGTGGTTCCACAAGGTTCACTACAGCAGTCAGCAGCACGCCTGATCCTTTCTCTTCAGAAGCAGCAGTGTCCTCTCTGTGAAGTGATCATTTGGTATTTTCCTTGCTATTTTAAATTTACTTGGGCTGGGGATGTAGCTCAATGGTAGTGTTTGCCTAGCATGCACAAGGCCCTGAGTTCAATGCCCAGTACCACCAAAACCGAAACCAAAAACACTTTACCTCTGCTTTCTGGTTATTTCTTTTTTAGGCTTTATACATGGACATTCCACTGTGGAAGGCAAGTTTGTAGCTCTCTTCCACCCCACCCTCCTGCCTATCTTTCCAAGATGATTGTATCATTTTTTGTTTTTTGTTTTGTCTTTTTGAGACAGGGTCTTGCTGCATAGTTGAGGCTGGCCTTGAGCTCACTTTGTATCCCAGGCTGGTCTTGAACTTGTGATGATCCTCACAAGTTCTGCGAGCTGGGATTACAGGGTATGCCACCATACCTGGCAAGACGACTGCATTGTAAGCTTGTGAGGATCCATAACAAGTGTTCACATTACTAGGGTCACACAATGGTATTACAGCTGACCACGTAGTGTACTATAGTTGCTCTTCCTTCCTGTCATAATTTTCCATTTTCCTGGAATTTAATTATTAACAATTGTAGTTTTCTTTTCCTTTTTTTTTTTTTCTGTCTTTTTGAGACAGGGTCTTGCTATGCAGTTCAGGCTGGCCTTAAGCTCACTTTGTAGCCCAGCTGGCCTCGAACCCGGGATGATCCTCTTTTTTTTTTTTTTTTTTTTTGCGGTACTGGGGATCAAACTCAGGACCCTGCGCTTGCTAGGCAAGCGCTTATTCCACTGAGCTATATCCCCAGCCCCCTGGGATGATCCTCTTGCCTCAGCCTCCTGAGTGCTAGGATTACAGGCATGCGCCACCATGCCCAGCCTTCCATTTTTCTTTTCAGTACTTGAGGTACTGATTCCAGGGCTTCACGCATGTCTAAGCAAGTGCTCTGTTACTGAGCTACAACTCCAGCCCTCTTATTTAAAATTCATGTAAGTACGTATGTACGTACATGTGTATGTGGTTCTGGGGATGGAACCCAGGGTTAGGCACATGCCAGCAAGCGCTGTAGCACTGAACCACAACCTAGGCCATGTATGTCTACAGTTTTCAGTTCTGGGGATTGAACCCAAGGCTTTATGCATGCTAGGGAAATGCTCTACCATGGACCCATACCCCAGCCCAACTATCTTTTCTTTGTATTTATCACCAATTCAATTCAGATTACTATACAATGTTCTACAGATTCTCCTTCTAAGACATTTGAACACACAAGTATTTGCCAACTTCACCTTGAAGACACTTCCAGCAGCCCCTTCCAGCCCCTCCCACCTGAGGTGGCTTCTTCTACTCTCGCCACATAGCTGCCACACCTGCCCTGTCCTCACCACCACTCTGCAGGCCCTGCCGCCTCCTTGCGTTGCATCCCCTTCCCTGCACCTCGTATGTACCCTTGCTCATTCTCACACAGTCCTTTATTTCATTTCACCTTTCAGTACGCAAAAAGCTGCCAAGCCAGGCATGGAGGCACATGCCTGTAATTCCAGCACTTGGGCGGCTGAAGCAAGAGCATCACTGGGGCTTCAAGCCAGCCTGCGATGAGTTCAAGACCAGCCAGAACTAAATAATGAGACCCTGTCCTCCTGCCTCACCCCCAAAATACCCCCAAAACACACAAAAAATTGCCAGTCTTCACTTATTTGTCACCTTCATGGGGTTCCAGGCAAATGAAAAGGCGATCTCCACTGTACCCGGCATGTGCACTTCCAAGGACCCCTTTCTCATGGATCTGCAGGTGCCTCCTCCACTTTTACCCTCTTTTTTAAAAGAGAATTTATTTAATTAGTGCGTGTTTGCAGCACGTGAAGTTTATATTCACCTTGGGAGTGGGTACGTGCTTGTAATGTGTCTTGATTCTTTGTTATTTCCCCTCCCTCCCTATCTTCTGTGATGGGCAATGAACAGTGGTATACAGACCCGGACCTGACAGTAAACAATTCAAGGTCCAAACGCCAGGGGACATTTCGAGTACTTAGACTCTACATGGATTATAAAGCCCAAGCTGCAGTGTTCTAATCGGAGAAACTGGACAAAAGCAGCACCCACAACACAGGCCTGGCAGTAGCAATGCACAACAAGAACTGCCCGCATAGAGTAGGCACAGAGCGCATGCTTGCCATCCCAGCCTCGGAAATTTAGTGACTTAGTAAGACCCTGTCTCAAAACAAACAGTACAGATCAGCGCAAAACTGACAAAGCAGCAAAGAAAACCCCCACACTATCTGAACCTGTCCAGAGGCGGTGTCTCAGTGGTAGATCGCTTGCCCAGCACGTGAAACAGTCCTGGGTTCAATCCCAGGAAGAAAAAAAAAAGAACCTGTGTAGCCCAGGACTCTTCCTCCCTGTAATGGGAACACCGAGGGCAGTGAGGGGATGGCTGAGTGCCGCACTCCAGCCATTCAGCAGTGCATCTCAGTCTTCACTAATTTTGTCTTTGCCACCTGTCTATGAGATACAGTCTGTATTTCTACTGCTCACTGCATATGCTGACTTTTACATACCCTAATGCACCTTCTCCTCCCAGTGTCATGATGAGCTCTTGATTGCTAGGACAGTATGTTTACAGCACATGCCCTGGTAAGCCTGCCAATACTTCACAGGCTGGCAGAACCGTGTCCACACTTCCCCTTTTCTTTGATTTCCATAAATCAAAGGGACTGAATTTCTGCACGTTAGCCTAAGAGGTACTGGCCACATTCTACCAATGGCAGCAGAGGTGGAGAGGAGCTGATGCACTGTGTTCTAACCACAGTCCTCATCCTGTGACAATCATGATGTCCACACTGGCCATACACCTTGAGGTCTTCTCCTTGGGGACACTGGAGAATAGGAACCAGGGCATCAAGCCTGGCAATTATTCAGAATCAAAATGGAGTTGGCTAGCAGAGCCCAGGCCAACCGCTGGCTTCTGCCTCTTGCCTGGGAGGTTTATTCCTTTTACTTTCTGATTGCTGACAAAAGCTCTGAACTTTCCAGAGAAAGAACCACTTGTAGGTCTCCCTTCAGGGCAGCACTGGGAAAGAGTGTGGGTGTGGAGTTGGGGTGAGGCCAGGGGGAAGACCAGCTTACCTCCAAAGTTACTGCGAAGCCCAAGGCTATATCCTTCAGTCATTGTGACCAATTCTCTGATAGGCTACTAGGAGTAAAAGGTCCAAAATCCATACCAGATGACAAAGAGCAGTGTTCTCGACAGGTGCACTCCACAGCTTAATGCACAGATGGAATGGTGGGACAGTGTGGCTGGTGAAGACAGGGCGAGGAAAACTTGCATGGTGATTCAGGGGCTCTTGACCCAGCTGCTAACTCCTCTAGGTGCCAGGGGCCTCTACCCTCGTCTGGCCTTCTGGCTCAGGTAGGAGCTCAGACCCCTGCCTTCCCAAGGGAGCTTGCTCTAGCCACAGCTGCTGGCTTCCTTTTCCTGAGACATTGAGTCACTTCCCCTCTCCAGCTCTTTACCTTTGGGCCTTCCTTTTCCCTTCTCTGCAGAAGTGACTCACTGCTGAAGTGCTGGGTGACACTGAAGATCAAGGATGGGCGATAAAAATACTCCTGATTGTGCAACTATAGGAAGGGGGGTGCAGTGTTTGCTGCAGAATTCACAGCACCAGCCAGGAACTCTGAAGACAGGCATCACCAATGGCTGAGTAGGAATGAAGAAGGCCTGGGCCAGGTTTGCTGGGGGCCTTGTTCTACCCAGTCAAACGTCCATTTCCAAGAGAGGTGCTGGGCACGACACCCCAGATCACAGACTGAGTTCAGAAGCAGCAGAAGTTTGGGCTCCTCGTCCCATCAGTCCTGTGTGCCTGGCCAGGGCCCTGGGAAGAGGGCTCTTTCTCTCTGGGCTTTCTTTCCAGTGCAAACAACTGTGCTTTCCCGGTGTGGGGGTGGTGAGGGAAGCCAGGACGACAGAGCAGGCTCCAGGCTGCCGCTGCCCTGACAGGAGGCCCTGACACCAGGGTCACCCAACTCTGCCTTGTATGCAAGCGGCACCACAACAGCTCGGCTGTCTTCCCAGATGGAAACTTACCTTCCGTACCAAAAGTCACTGTTAGAGTGGGTGCAAACCGGTAAGTTCTCCTCCTAATTAATCTTCATGGACCTCATAGGTTGAGCAAAACAAAACAGAGTTCTCTCTACTGGACTACTTGGCCAGGTTACAAATTATTCAAGACGAGAATTAGAGGCAGCAAAGTCACCCAACCCAAAGGTCAAATGGGAGCAGAGACACTCATCAAAGTAGAGAAACACATACATGTATGTGTGACCATGCATGTGTGGACATGTGTATTGGGGGAGGTGTTAGAGATGAGGATGTTACAAAGGGAGAATTTATGGTATGAAAACCTGACTTTCTGGCCAGACATAGTGGCACATGGCTGTAATCCCAGCACTGGGGAGACTTGAGGCAGGAGTGCCAGGAATTTGAGGGCGGTCTAGACTACATAGTGAGCCTGAACTATACCGTGAGACCATGTCTCAAAAAAAAAAAAAGAACAAGGAAAACAAAACCCACACCAAACTAAACCAAACAGCACTTGATTTTCCAGGGAATTAAGAGGGGAAAATCAAAAAGGAAAAAAGAAAGAAGAAATAGCTTTAAAAGTTGTTGGCATAATTTCAAAACACAGAGAACTGGCTCAGCAATGATGGAGAATTTGCTTTTCAGAAGTGCCTCTTAACTATGAAGCGCTTCTCCCAGGGTCAGGAGTCTCCCTGCTCACATACAAGGCTGCCTCTCACCGAGAGGAGGCACCACCCTGAGAGCTCCCTGAGGTCCCCACCCAGGCAGTGAGGCACTGGCCTCAAGAAGAGGAGGTTCTAAAATTCTGATACAGGTCCCCAGCTCTGAGCTATGCTTTATAGAAATGGAGACCTCCCACGAATGCACCTGACCCCTCCTCCCCCGTCAGTGTGGAGATGCTGGGACCTAAAGCAGACTCAGACTCTGGCTGAGCATGCTTCTCAGCCAGACGATGTCCAGAGACTCCCCACGTCAGGACCCTGCAAATGTTGGCCAGCACAGTCTTCAGGCCACACTGTCCTCAAGTGGCAGAAAGGGGTTGCTTCCTTTCCTTCCTATGTGTCCCAAACTAGCCCAAGCAGGCAGTGGGAAGGGAGGCACCCGCTGAAGGCAAGCTGAAGAAAGTTTTTCTCAACTGATCATCTTGGGAAAAGCCAGATACAAATTGCATGGCTGGAATGCAAGGGTTGTGAAATGCTGAAGAGGCCCCAGAGAGGGTCAGGACCCTCCTTCTGGGCGGTGATGGAGGAGGGCCAGCACCAAGTAGGAGAAAGCAGGTTACCCCTGGCCTGCCTTCTGGGAGCAGGAGGCAGAGCCTCCAGGAAAAAGAAACTCCCTTGCACTGAGGGCAGGAGGCCAGTGACAAGTTTGTTTCTGAACCTAAAGAAAAAAGGCCTAGCATACAAAATAACTCTGGTGTCACTGAGCTTTCATGGCAACAGCATGCTCCAGCTAGTTACCTGGTTTTCCACAGTGAGGGTCACTGCATCGAAGAGACAGTCTGTGCATGACGGAGTCCCTGAGTACAAGGCAAGGGAGAGCAGACCTGCTTTAGTGGATGATAGAATGTCCTAAGCTTTGGACAAGTCACTTATTAGCTTTCCTACATCTCGATTTTCTCATCTGTAAAAGATATATGAGCTGGGCGTGGTGGTGCCTGCCTGTAATCTCAGCACTCTGGGAGGCTGAGGCAGGAGGACTGCAAGTTAGAGGGCAACCTGGGCTACACAGTGAGACCCTGGCTCAGCAGTAAAACTCAGCTGAGGAGGTGGCTCATCATGAAGGCCCTGGGTGTCTGTCTGTCTCTCTCTCCTCTTTCTCTCCTCTCTCTCTCTCTCTCTCTCTCACACACACACACACACACACACACACACACACAAGGAGAGGGAAAGGAAAAGACATTACATCCAGAGTGGCCTGAGAATGAATTAATGCAGGAATAGCATCACCTAGCAGAGGATAGCCCTCTGGAAATGCTGACTGCTAGGGCGGAGTGAGGACCATGTGCCTGACTCCTCCCAGTACGTCAGAGCCTGGCTGCTGGTACCCAGGGCCGACCATCTCAGTAGCCTTCTCAGACCAGACACAGACTTGCAAAACCCAGGCATTGTAACTCCCTGGTCCAGAAATCCTCAGGGGAAAGTAGGCAAAATAAGGCCTATGATAGCCACTTCCTGCTGGGGAGAGTAGCAAGCACTGCTACCAGCACATTTCGGGCCGGTTTTCACAGTCACAATTCATGTGGTGTCTGAAACCGGGTCAGCCCCAGAGTGGGCAGCACAGATATTGTGCTTGTGCTTGCGAATCTGAACTGAGTCTGTCAGCATCGACCCTGCGACCTCAGGGAGCTGGCATCTGAGAAGCTGGAGGGTGGAGCTGGGGAAGGAGGGCGAGGAGCCACTGCTCATCCAGGTGCTAACAAATCGGTAATGGGTGCCAAGAACCTCAGAGAAAACGGCCTGATTCCCTCCAGCTGGCAGATGCCAGAACTTTGCAGAACTACCAGGAAGGAGATGACACTCCCCTCACCCATACTGGGGATTCAGTGCACAGGGCTACATACTCAGCCCTGTTTTTATTTTTTATCTTGAGAGAGGGTCTCAGTAGTTGCTCAAACTAGATTTAAACTTTTGATCCTCCTGCTCAGCCTTCCAGAGTGTCAGGATTTTAGGGATGAGCCACCACACCCAGTGTATCTCAAGATAACTGAGGCCAAAGGTTGTAGGTTGCAGTCTCTTTTGCCTTGTGTACAGAACCACTGTCCTACTGCCCTGTCATGAGGTATCCATGTGAACAAAGAGCCTGTGCCCACACACAGGGGGTCTGTGTATACAACAGCTGAATTATGCCCAAGTCAGAGAGAGAGAGAGGGAGCAATCAATTGATCTCAGGCCTGGCCCTGAGATAAAAGAGAGGCAAAGTGGGCTCTGCCCCGACATGCTGACCTTGAAGAGGCAGGAGGCCATCTGGACTGCAACCATCTCCACACTGCAGGCAATCGTCCTGAGACCTCAAGCCTACTAGGTCTTTTTGAGACAGGATCTCACTATGCAGTTCATGCTGGCCTTGAGCTCACTTTGTAGCCCAGGCTGGCCTGGAACTCAAAGTGATCCTCCTGCCTCAGCCTCCCGAGTGCTGGGATTATAGGTATGAGCCATTATACCCGGCTAAGCCTACTAGTTCTTCTGGCCTCCTACTAGTACCAAAGAAACTGAGTAAGAAGCCAAGCTTGAAGCCCAGGAAGGTGTGTGTCTCTGAAACATAGTCCAGACTTCAGAAGGAGAGAGTCCCAGTTTCCCATGACCCAGCTTGGCCATCTGCTGCTTCTAGGAAAAAATCCTGGTGCCTCAAGCCAGCTACTTCAGGGCTGCTGGCTGCAGAGGCCTGCTGGCCATAGCTGGAAGCTGCTCTGGGGCAGTGGCAGTGGCTGGGGAGGTCTTTCCAGGCTCTACCAAAGAGTCAACCTTCCTGACTTCTGGATAGCAGGTGAGCCAGATGGAGCAACTCTCCCAGTCCTTGCACCTGCTCTCAGGTTGCAGCCTCTACCTTAGTAGCCAGGCCTCCCTGCTCCAGCCCCCACAGCAGCTTCCCCTGCCTGCCTCACTTCTGGGATACAGCTCACGGTCCTCCTCCTTGTAGATACTCTTCTCAACTACTCAGCATTGCACCATCTTTCCTGTGTTGTGTTACATCACTGCCATTTCTGGGACCAGAGATCAGCAACTGGAGCTGGACTACAAGCAGCAGCCGTCCCACCTGAGCCAGCTTCTGCCATGAAGAGTCCACTGTTCCATATGCGTTCCCTGAATGGGCAAGCTGTGCATCCCCAACGGCCCCCTAGGCCTTGAGCTTGCCACACAGCAAGAGTGCAATGAGGACCTCTTGGAAAATGGGTAGATTACCCTAGCCTTGCAGGGTTAGCTGACCTTCCTTTTAGCCTAAGGCACAGTGATTTCCTTCCTGGCAGGCAAGGTTCTGCTTGGAGCTGCCAGCTCCCAGGCACCCCTTGCCAGCAGCTATTCCCTAGAGCCGCCCTGGGACTGAGGGCAGAAAGGGGTGCCCAGCTCCAGCCCTGCCCACCACTTGCTCCCTATCAGAGGAAGAGAGGCTGCCAGGAAGAGCATCTCACCTCTGGAGTGGCCAGTCTCTTTTGAGGGCTAGAAGGACCCCCAGAAAGGCAGTAGAGGCCTGCAGAGGACTTTTCTTCCCTGCCCTGCCCCAGGGAAGGCAGGCAGGAAGAAGGGCCTCAGCAGCAGGCGTCCAGTATGGGGGTGGCCAGACAGGGAGGTCCCTGGGGTTGCAGCTATCAGCCGGAGACCAGGCTCCAGGAAGGAAGGAAGGGCAACTCTGGCTGAGGCCAAGATAAGGGAACCATGCTCAGCACAATGGGTCCCACAAGGCTGGGAGGCCCCAAGTCAGATTTTGCCCCAACCTGGCCTCCTGTCTGTTCACACAGCTCATGTAAATATTTACTGCTGTTTATGTTCCTGTTCTACTGGGTCCCCTTTGAGGCCCTTTCCTACGACCCACAGATCTGTGAGGTCCCAACCATGCCTGCCTTTAAACCTAGAGGAGACTTCAGTTCACGCAAAAAGGGTCATAGACATTGTTTCCCCATGCAGTTCATGAGAGCAGTCCCTCAGGACAAAACCATCCTCTTTTCCCAGCCCTGAGACACAGGGACTTACGGAGTCCGGTCATGGGTGAGGCCGTTCTGCCGCTGAGGGTTGATTGGTGGAAGAACAGGTTTGCTGTTGATCTCAAGTCCTCTCCTCAGGGTCTCCCGGATCTGCTCTGTGTCTGCAATGACATCACTAAGCTGCCTGATGGCCCTTTGGGTTCCCAGCCACCCCCAACCTTTCTTGAACCTAGGTGAGCAGATTTCTGGGGAAAGGCCACCATGCTGGTTGGTCCAGGCATCCAGATGGCACAGCTGAGTGAGTGCAGCTGTGAGAGACAGGACATGGCACCATGCTCTTAAGAAGCAGCAGAGGGTCTGAGGAGCACCAATCTTAGAGGGGAGGCCCCTGGACCTCAGAGGAGTCCTCCCCTTTGTCCTTTTCCTCCCTGACACTCAGGCCTTGCTCTGACACTGCACATCCACCCAGGCCTCTGCTTCTGCCAAGACCACCAGGGCCGCTGCCCACCGCAACAGGTGTGGCAAGGCCTTCAGGTGCCCGCTCCGAGTAGGCTTTGGGGAGACAACTGGAGTCTGGTCCTGCTGCCTCAGGAGGCCTGGGTCAGTGGGGAGACCCCTCCACCTTGCCACCCAGCAGGAGCGGCAACTCCAAGGACATGGCATGGACTGGGAGGCGGTGGCAGCCCCGATTACACCTGGTCAGGTGTCCGGGGGTCTTTGGGATGAAGCTTACTAGTCTCTTTCCCTATATGAAGACTTTGATCTAAGATTTATCTCTGCATACTGTAAACACAAGGAAATGAACACTAGTTATTCAAAGGGTGGGCTTAGAGTGGGAAGATAGGATTGCTAACTTTCCTGACTGACTTGTTACCAGGGCACGGGTTACTATTATAATTTTTATTATTTATTTATTTAGGTTGCTTCAGTTTTTTGAGAGAGGGTCTTGCTACATAGCTCAGGTTGCCCTTGAATTTGCTGTGTGGTCCAGGCTGGCCTTGGACCTGAAGCCTCCTAGGTACTGGGATTATAGGCCTGTGCCACCATGCCCAGCTAACTTTTATTTTTTTAATTTAAAAACATTTTCCTTGGTACTGGGGATCAAACCCAGGACCTTAGCACTGAGTTATGTCCCACCTTTTTTTTTTTAATTTTTTGAGACAGTGTCTTACTAACTCATTATGTAGCCCAGGCTGGATTCAGGTTTGTTATCTTCCTGCTTCACCCTCTCAAAGTACTAGTGGGATTACAGGCATGCTCCACCATGCCCAGTTGTAATTTTTAAAAATAGCCAATAATGATTAAAATTGTGAATCACTTCTTAAATTGCTTCTTTTGTCAAAAGTGATCAAATGGTTCTTTTTTGGGGGGGGGCAGTGCTGGAATCAAACCCAGAACCTCACAGAGGCTAGCTAAGTCCTTGGAGCTTCGTGGTAAATGACCTTAATGAAGATATGACTGTGATCACTGCAGGCCTCCTACCTGGATACCCTACAAGCTTTGTACACTGTCAGAACAAACAGGAGCCTGGCATGGTGAAGCACTTCTGAATTCACAGCACTTGGGAGGCCGAGGCAGGAGGGCTGTAGCAGGTTTAAGGCCAGTCTAGGCTATATAGTGAGTTCAAGGCCAGCCTGAACTACAAAGCAAAACCCTGTCTCAAAAAAAAGGAAATGAAAACAAAACAAAACGGCGGGAAAAAAACAAATAGGTGAGCTGGGCATGGTGGTGCACCCCTGTAATCCCAGCACTGGGGAGGCTGAGGCAGGAGGACCATTGTGAGTTTGAAGTCAGCCTTGGCTACAAACTGAGTTCAAGGTCAGCTTGACATACATAGTGAAACCTTGTCTCAAAAAGACCAAAAAAAAAAAAAAAAAAAAAAGACAGAAAGAAATGAATGGGTTAAATATTTGTACTAGAGGCTTAATTTGTCATTTTTTCATAAAGAGAAATCCTTTTATGAATCTCACACCTAAAGGTGCAGCCAGTAGTAGAATGCATGTTCAGCATACACAAGGTCCTGGGCTCCATTCCCAATACCAAAAAGAAAGAAATACAGACAGAAAGACAAAAAGAAAAAAGAAGAAAGAATGAAAGGAAGGAAGGAAGAAAATATAGGCACAGATACTTATTGCATGGTGGTAGGGCTCCTGTTCTTCCAGAAGCAAGGTGGGGGAGCCAAGAAGGTACGCACAGGCGAGCTGCGAGCGCATGTGCATGGCAACAGGGCTCTTCCTTTGGAGCTATTCAGGGATGGCCTCCGCTAAACCACAAAGGCCAGGACCAAGCACAAGCACTTCCAACAGCACAGACAACACCCTCCTTCCCCCCACCCTCACCCAGAAGACAGAGGTGCTGGGGTGCTGGCACAGCTACCTTATACTCACCTGCAGGACAGTGAACACAGGCCATTCGCAAGCTGGCTTCACATGCAGGCTTCCGTCACTGAAGCCCTGTGAGGGCCTGAGGACGGGGATCCTAGGGTCTGGTGTGGCCTGAAGGCCAGAGCTGGGCCCTGTGTCAATGCTGTGGGTGGCCGACACTTTTCTCCTGCTCTTGAGTAGACTGTGGACTTTTCCCGTTAACTGTTCTACGGTTTCCACCTATCTCCGTGACCTCAGATCAAAGGGGCAAGTGAAGACACAGTGGTCCCTGTTGGTGATGCATTTCAAATACACATGGGAAACACTGCTAGCAAAGGGCCAAAAAGCTCCTTTAATTCCCTCTTGCCTCAAGACTTCTGCTGCTGCTTAGGTCAGGCCAGGAACTAGACTACTGAAAGGGACGTTAGTCAGGCTGTCTAGGCTGGGCCTGGAAAGGAGACGGGAAGGCAGGGGACAGCTGCTACCTTTGCCAGAGAGCCGCCGGGGCTGAGTGCCAATGCAGACGCTCCGGCTGTCCTCGTCGTCCTCAGGGGGCCGGCTGAGGTCATCCCAGGCACACTTAGCACTGACGCCACTGAGGTTAGAGCCATCGGTCTCGATGCCTTTGTCAACTCTTTCCTGCTTGAAAAGAACCAAACAGCCAGAGTTCCTTCAGAGAACTGGTGGCCCAAGTTTACCATGTGCTGGACCCTTACAGGTGCCGAGCGTGGACAGCTGCTGCAAAAGCAGGGACTCTGAGCCCGCCCCACTCTGGTGACATGTGTAACGGGTTCTGCCAAGCACCAGGCTACTCCAGAGAACCAGGACCGAGGACAGCTGGGAGGAACGAAATGCCAGAGAAGCTTCTCTACCATCACCCTTCCAGCACAGTGGCCTTCATGCCTCTTCCCACGCCCTCAGCCTGCCTATTCCACGCTGGCCCACGCAGCTGACATGAGCAGTGATAGGGGCTGCCCCCTAGAGGAGAGGCACAACCCTCCCCCGTCCTCTCTGATGCACAGAAGGCAGGGTGAGGCTGGCACGCTTGGGGAGAGCCACAGGTGCAGCTGCCCCTCTAACCGCTAGAGGGGGTGCTTGCCCAGAGCAGACGGCTGCCCTTCCCCTAGCTGCCAGGGAACTGGTTCGCCGAAGGCTCTGGGTTCAGTTGCTTTCCACTTCTTAGGCCTAACTGGGCCTGAAGGGCAGTGACCATCTGCAGACCTCCCACCCCCAAGCCCTGTCTTTGTGCAGGCCTTGGCACTGTGACGTCCAAAGCTCTCTAAACAGCCTCAAGGAAGAACCATCCTCAAAATGTCCCTGGGTTTTCTGGCAAAACACTGTTCTGTAAGGCTGGGCTTTGGATTAAAGGTCATCCGGAAGGCTCTGGTGACCTTGCCTGTAAACAGCCACATGGCCAAATCAAGCTCCTGTGACGGCCTGTGCTTCCCTGTCTTCTTGCCTCTCTCCGGGGGTCCACAAGCACCAAGCCGGCCAGAGAGCCTGTCTGGGGAAACCCAGACACGGCCCTTATTCTCCGGACCGGCCAGAGGCGGCTCCTCCCCTTCTCAGTCTTTCCTCGCTTCAGGTGCTGCCACCAGCCTGGGCAGAGCTGGGGGTTCTGAGTAGGGCATGCGGGCCCCAGTTTGCTCAGGGGGCAGCCTCAGTTTCTCTCTCTCCACTGGCTGCCCTGAAGCCCTCCCATAGGTGAACAACAGGATAGATACTTCTTGGCTTTACCAGTCCACCCTACTTGCTTTATAAGTAAAAAGAAAGAATTAAGACACAAAGAGGTTAGGGACTTGTTTGAGCAGTCAGTAGGAGAGCTTAAAGTGATTTTGTTTGTTTGTTTGTTTGTTTGTTTGTTTGTTTGAGACAGGGTCTCATTGTATAGTCCAGGCTGGCCTCAAACTAGCAGTGATCCTCCTGCCCCAGTCCTGCCCCAGGCTCCTGAGTGCTGGAATTACAGGTTGCACCACCACGCTCGGCCCAGTAGTAGAGCTTAAGTCAAAGAAGCATGCGATGGCTCTCAAATGAACGGATGGCAGGCA
Source organism: Dinomys branickii (assembly GCA_004027595.1). Classification (NCBI taxonomy): domain Eukaryota; kingdom Metazoa; phylum Chordata; class Mammalia; order Rodentia; family Dinomyidae; genus Dinomys; species Dinomys branickii. Next base: position 108,065 of record PVLD010004600.1, read on the forward strand.
GATCCCAAAGACAGACCCAAATAAGGACGAGTTCAAACTTTGCGCGCTACGGCCACCCGGAGAGAGTGCCGCACTACCCCCGTGGTCTGCGCGCCCTGCTGGCTGGCCTGTGGGAGGCCACAGACTTGAGAGGAGAACTGTTCTTGCTAAGTACATGAAGGCTGGCTTACCCATCAGTCCAAGGGCCAGCTTCCTTCTAAGCACTTGGCACTTGTGACAGCGGCCACATAGCAGCTTACAGTGTTCCATGCTGGATCCCACAGTGGCTGCAGAGCAAGAGCTTAGGGAAACACTGCCCTTATGGTTCCTGGTTCATGCTTAGGCAGAGGGCACTGGACATTAAGCTAAGGCAGAGACAACAGAGGAACCTGACAGCAACCTGAAGATTTCAGGGTTACAGGCACTAGGCAACAGTGGAGCATCATCTGTGAATGAAATGGCTCCTGCCGAGAACCCACAGGCCTGTGGTACTAAGCCCAGGAACAGCAGCCACGTGCCTGTCACTTCTCCCCTCAGGACATGCAACTCCTGGCTGTAGTCTGTGCCTTGTCAGGGCTTGAAGAAGCATGGAAGGTTCAGTAATGGCAGCAAGCTGCACTCTCCGTGGGGTAGCAAAAGCCAGCTGCCTGTTGCTCCTGTTCCTAGAAGCCCCTAGGACGGGCAGTGATGTTCTTAGCGTTTTCAAAATTCACCTGCATGTCAAAGAAGTACTTTGTCTAAAACACTAAAGATGACACTGACACTCTGCAGGTGGGCCATGGCAAGGGGCAGTGGCATGCCGAGGTATCTGAAGACCTCTTCATACATCAAGGAATGCCAGCCTCTGCAGGCTAGGGTGGAAGATGAATGTGTCAGAGGGGTGATGGGATCCTTATGCCAAGCAGCATGCACCTTGCAGCTAGGCCACAGGGCCGTATTACCCGGGCCATTGTCTGTACAGCGGTTCTTTGAAACAAAGTCTGTTCTTTTAAGAAGGGAATGTAGGGAAAGAAATCCTGGGCAAGAAAAGTAACATCCACTACCCTTATTTTCTTTTGCTGCTGGTTCTCTAACTTTTTTTTTTTTTTTGGCGGTACTAGGGATCGAACTCAGGACCCTGCGCTTGCTAGGCAGGCGCTTACTCCACTGAGCTATATCCCCAGCCCTGGTTCTCTAACTTTTGAAGTTGATATGTAATTTACATACAATAAAGTTCATCTTTTTAAAATGGAAAAACACATGAGTCCGAGGCATGCTTTCCGGGGCTGAGATCCCTGCTCCCTTATTGCCCTGTAGCACTCAGGGCACAAATCCCAAGTCAAGCTGTACTTCTCCTTGAGCCCACACACAGCCGCTCCTTTCCCTGGGGTGAGGCTGGTGATGTTTGGAAGAAACTAGGCGCAATGTGCGAACAAGTTCTCCTCCCTCCAGACATACTTGCAGGTGTGGATCGATCTCAAATATGGTCTCTCCTCTCCGCATGTCAGTTATGAGCCAGGGGCCACCAGCACTGTGAGTGGGGAAAGGGGAAACAATGGTGTCAGGGTCTGTAACAGGGATGCCAGCCTCCCTGAGACACAGTGCAAGAAGGACCCCTGCCCCAGACCAGGGCAGCCCAGCCCCTGGGGTTCATGCATGGATGCACTCACACAGGCACTGTCCGAAGCAGCTCCAGGATGCCCTGCCCATTCCACTGCTGGGCTGAGTGCAGCTCCTCCGTACAGACGCCAACAATCTGAAGCCCGCAACAAGATTCCACTGTGTTACTGGTCAACCCCAATGCCCCAAAGATCAGCCTCCCAGATTCACCCACATGCACTTTCCTGCACTCCTGCACTGGTGTGCTCAAAATGGGAGGGCCTTGTGAGGCGGGGAGGGCAGCAGCCAAGGAGACAGCTGGGCTCACAACCCACCAAGGCCTCACTCTTGCTCTCACTATGATAGGTCAGGCATCTGGCTAAGACAAGGTCCAGCTCCCAATGGCAGAGGAGAAAACCAGGGCCTGTACCAACTGAGGCCCCGTCTCTGGCAGCAAGGGAGGGTCAGGGAGGCAGCCCCAGCAGAAAGCAAGCAAATCACACAGACCTTATCATAACCAAAGGCAAGTGCTACTGTGTGAGGCCAGCCTGGAGCTGGCTCCCTCTGGGAAGGCCCACTGGGCCCTTAGGTCTGAAATGCCCTCCCTGTTACCCCTCACAGTCACAACCACAACGCCAACTGCCCTTTCCCTAGCGAAGACCAGCTAAATTACCCGACAGACTGTCACAGGCTAGAGGAGACCAGCAGGGGCCTCCTGCTCCCTTCACTCCCTCCTGCCTGGCCTGCACCTCACCTGGAGGAAGGTGACCACCCCAAAGGGCGTCTGCACGGGCTGCAGCTGCGGGTCCTCGGTCAGCAGCATGTGTTGGATTCTGGACTCGCTGTTATCCAGCGGGCTGTGCCAGGACACATGGTCCCCACTGCAAAAGGTGTTCTCTGCAGAGAGACAGGAAGACTGTTGGTGTCTGGGCCCTCGGGAGCCTGGGCAGGAGACGTCTCTGCTCCTGGAGCAGCCCCTGTGGAAGGTAATAGCACTCTCTCCAGACTGAAGCAATGAGCTTGTGGGTACTGCAGTGGTAAAGAGCAGAGGCTCCCCCGAAACTTCCCCACACCCCACTTGTGGGGAGGCTCTGAGTGCACGATGGAGTCTGCACAGTGCCTCATGCACCCTGGCCGAGTGTGCAAGCTGGAAGGCAGCAGTCTCCCGAGGACCGACCGCCTCAGCTCACCGCTGCGATGCACATGCACCCAGGACTTTAAGAAACTGTCTTTTTTTTGGTACTGGGAAGTGAACTCACATCACATGTGCCAGGTAAGCACTGTGCCACTGAGCTATATCCCCAGCCCAAGAAATTGTTTAAGGCAATGTGTTGGTTTGGGGCTTATTTTTGCAAGGGGAACAATATAATACAGGACACATTTTATACAATATTTATAATAGTGAACCACAGAATGCTATACAAAAGAGTGCAGGAAATCTGTCCACACACTAAGACCAAGGAAACTAGCCAAGGGCTAGGATGCCACAGAAATGTCCTGCAAGAGTCCAACTGAAGACCTAGAGCTCCTAACAATGCCTCCCACGAATCCAATTGGAGGCCCAGAGCCCATAACAGTGTCTCATTCAGGCCTATTTCATGGATCTGTGCTGCAAAGGCCCAAAGGTCAGTGGTGGAATCCAGGAAGTCCGCACCAGCGGGATGAAGGATCTGTGCCAGCAGGCTGAGGAATCTGCACTAGAACCAGGAAGAAATGCTCAAAATAAGAACCAGAGCTCCCCCGAACAGTACCACAGCCATTCTCGGTGACAGTGAGGACCTGAGCTCCTCCAATGGTGAAGACAGCTGAGTTCCCAATCAGGAAAGCCAATGCAGCAAGTTTCTTCAGGAGACTGAGCTGTGCACCACCTTCCCCTCCAGAGCCAAGAAATGATGCTCAAGGTGAAGACCTTGCCAACGAGGTTCTGAGCTCCTCAGAGGATGAAAACAGCCAAGTTCATCAGGAAAGTCAGTATGATGAGCTCCTCCAACAGAACCTTACAGCTCCTTATAGCTTCCACCAGCTCCAACAGCCTTTCTACGCTCCCAACAGCCTCTTTCTCCTTCTCCAGTTCTGCCTCTTATGCTGCTGGCAACAACCTCCAGGTGGGCCTCCCATGCCCAGCATTACACTTACTCAGTTCTGCCAAGGGCTGTAAATTGACCACCAGTTATCAATCTACTGCAGGCAGCATCAACCACTAGGGGAAAACCACACCATACTAGGTGTCCTACTACCCGACTCTCATGTTGGGTATCCATGGCACATACAGTTACCAGCCCACGAGTGTCCACAGGTTCTCTTCCACTTTCTTCTTCTAACACAAATGAAAGTACATTATTCTGCCTATTTCACTTAATTATATGTCTTAGAGCTCACTTCATATCATGTACCAGAGCTCCTCACATTTATTCCTTAACTGGCTGTGCCTTAGTTCATTATAGTCTAGCATTTATGATTTGGGAATCTGGACAGCTGAGATCTCTTTATCAGCATTCAGGGACAAACACACACACACCCCAGCCCACCTGCAGCCTGAAGGCTTCATGGGAAGTCTTCCAGCCCCTGCTCTCACTTGTCTTAGGTCTGAACACTAATCCCCTCTGTGTCAGGTGACGTTTGGCCAGCTATCCTTCCCACTGGAGACAGGTTCTGGGGTTTGTCCTGACCTCATTAGTAGCGTGGCAGAGTGGAGGGATGAGGAGAGCACAGCTCCAGGAATGTCTTAAGACGCTCCAGGTTACTTGACTCCCGCCAGCCCACAGTTCTCAGATGCCCACTTTACAGAGGAGTGGGTCTTTAGATGCCTTTCATGCTCCGTGAGTAAGATGCAATGCAACCGGTAAAAGGACTGCTTTAATAATTAAAATTACTTCCCCCACACACACACAGGACTTCATTGGATAATTTGAAAAGAAAAAGGAACACAAGACACCCAGACTGGGAGGATGAACTAAGACTGCATCTACTCATAGACAACATGATCCTGTACATAAAAACTTTAAATAATGCAAAACAAATTATTAGAATCAACAAACAAGGTTAGAAAGGTTTCAGGGTATAAGAGCAACATGAAAAAATCATTCATCTTCCTATATACTAGCAACAAACACTCTGAAAGTTAAATTAAGAAAATTTCTTCACAACAGCATCAAAAGAATACAATATTTAGGAATAAGTTTAACAAAATAAGTGAAAAACATATACTCTGAAAACTACAGAATACTGCTGAAAGAACTTATAGAAGACCTCCATTAATGGAGAGACATACAATGTTCATAGACTGCAAGACTTCATACTGTCATGCTGGTAGGACTCCCCAAACTGATGTACAGATTCAACACAATCCCATAAAAATGTCACATGCCTTTTATCAAGTGATTCTAAAATTCATATGGAAATGCAAAAGATCCAGAATAGTCCCTCAAAAAAAAACTCACAAAAAAGGAACAAAGTTGAAGGATCTAATCTTTCTCATTTTATTACTTATCATTTTACTTTTTTACAGTGCTAGGATCAAACCCAGGGGCTTACGCGTGCAAGGCGAGGGCTCTGCAATCAGCCACACTCCCAGCCCCATCCTCCCAATTTTAAAATCTGCTACAGAGCTAAAGTAATCAAGTCAGTGTAGCACTGGCATAAGGAGAAACATTTCGTCAATGTACTAGAATTAAGAGTCCAAAAATAAATTTAACACTTATGGTCATTAATTTTTGACAAGTGTGCCAAGATACTGTAATAAAAGAAAAACAGTAGTCTTTTCAGCAAATGGTGCTAGGATGGGAGAGCACATGCAGCATGCTCAGGTTGGGTTCCTTTTCTATGCCATAAACAAAAACTCGCTAATAGCTAAAACTATAAAACTCTTAAAGAAAATAGAAGTAAATCATCTGTCTTGGACTCGGCAATGGTTTTCTAGATTTACTACCAATGGTTTTCTAGATTTACATGTAAGAAAGGATAAAGGATAAACTGAACTTCATCAAAATTAAGCATATTGTGTTATAAACAATACCAAAGAAATACAAATCAAAACTACCACTTTACACCCATTACAGTGGCAATTATAAACAACAATAAAAATGAATCCAAGCCAGGCATGGTGGTGCATGCTTGTAATCCGTAATCCCAGCACTCGGGAGGCTGAGGCAGGAGAATCACTGTGAGTGTGAGGCCAGCCTGAGGTATATGGTGAGACTCTGTCTAAAAAAAAAAAAAAATCCGGAGAATAACAAGTTTAGTGAGAATGTGGAGAAGCTAGGGCCCTTGAGCAGGGCCGGCAATAATGTAAAGTGGTGCAGCTGCTGTAAGAATGATGGCTCCTCAAACATTTAAGAACAGAAATTAAAAACCCCCAGAAATTAAAAACAGGGACTTGAACATGATATTTATACACTAATGTTCATAGCAGCACTCTTCACAAGATCCACAGAGTGGGACTGAGGGGGAATTCAGTCAGTGCTATGGCACCTGCCCAGCACGCACAAGGCCCGGGTTTGACCCCCAACACGCGCGCGCGCACACACACACACGCACGCACGCACGCACGCACGCACGCGCGCGCTGAGAGCAACCCCCCAAAGTACATCAACAAATAAATGGCTTTTAAAAATGCAGTATTTACATAAAATGGCATATCATCAGCCTTAAAAAGGACATCCTGTCGCATGCTACAATGTGGATGAGTCTTGAAGGCACTGTGGTAAGTAAAATAAGCCAGTCACAAAAGGATAAACACTGGATACTTCCACTCTAGGAGGTATTCAAATTTGCAGAGGCAGACAGTAGAGCAGTAGTGGCCAGAGGCTCAGCTGAGGAGTGACAGGGAGTTCGTGTCTATGGCCAGACAGGAGGAGAAAAGCGCTGGAGATGGGCAGTGGCAACAGCTAGACAATGTGTAAATACACTTAATGCTGTACTTAATGTACACCTGAAGGTGCTCACAATGGCCAATTTATGTTATGTGTATTTAAACACAATTTGAAAAGAGACAACCCACAGAATGGGAGAAAATATTTTCAAATAATGTCTGCTAAGCATCATAATATATAAAGTATACTGTACTCAGAATATATAAAGAGCTCTTACAACTCAGTAATAAAAGATAAATAATTACAAAGAAAATGGACAAAGAATTGGAATAGCTATTTCTCCAGAATATATACAAATAGCCAACGGGTATATAAAAAGATGCTTAGCATGATTAGATACTGATGAAATGCAAATCAAAACCACAAGGAGATACAACCACTTCTACCCCATTGAAATGGTTATAACTGGGGCCCTGTGCCATGCCAGGAGGAGGAGAACTAAGCGCCCTATCCCCAGCCTGAGGGTTCTCGACAGCACAGGCCAACAGAGGCAACAGCCACGAGACTCACCTGATCCAACAAGAGATTAGCACTCGGGTATCCTGGGTATTTTGCTTCAGGACTGAAAACGCATCACAGAAACCATACGGCAGCACTGGGAGATGGGTTTGGAGAGGGTGACTGCTACACAGAGGCCTCCTGGGACCCCTGGGAGGCCTCGTTCAGACCAGCAGCACTACTGTGTTCAGTGCAGCTGTGGGGGGTGACCAGGCTCAGTGTTGTTAACCATCAGGGAGGAAGGTCCTGAAGAAGGCACGCAGGTCAGTGGTCTGTCTGAGCTGACACCCAGCAAAAGTTAGTGCTCAGAAGTGACTATAGGTCAGTGTAAGAGGAGCCTGACTTCTCCACAGGGTTCTCTTTGTTCTGGGGAAGGGCTGTTCTTGGGTGGTTCCTAGAGTTTTAATTTCTGGCTGAAATTTAGTGCTGCTGCTATTGCTGAATTTACTACTACCCTGACATCTCGGTTCACAAACCTAGTGGTGGCAGAATTTGTTCTACAACTCTGGTTGCAACCGAACTGCAAGCACGTTATACCACTGTACAGCCAAGACAGCACAGCAGTGGCCCAAACTGGTTTTCTCTCTATGCCAATGTCTGGACTGCCTGGGGGTTATAAACAGTACTGTGGCTTGCTCCCAAAGAACAGGGCACCAGGCCAAAGAATTTGCAAAGCCCAGCGCAAAAAACCCAGAAAAAAGGCAACAAAATGCCTCCCTAAACTCCCCTAAAAGCAATTTGAGGGGCAACGAGGGGGAGGAAGTCACAAGCTGCATAGCAGATAGGTCTGAAAGGCTACGAATGGAAGTAAAATAGTTCAATAAGCTACTTGGTGAATCAAAAGAAGATATAGCTAATCAGGTAATGAGCCTAATTGAACAAATGATCAGCGTCTAGAAAATACTAAGAACCCAAGATAAAAAGAAACAGGCAAAACATAAGCGTCCAGCAAAGAAAAGAGTGGGAGTCCACAGGAAAGGCCCGAACAGAAACCCTGGACACAAACAAAATGACTGAAAGAATGGCTAGCAGAAGTAACCAATGTGAAGACAGAAGTCAGGCCTCAGGTCAATGACCAGTCAGTAAGAGACACCTTAAAAAGAATAAGGGAGCCAGGTGTGATGATGCACATATACCTGTGAGCCCAGCACTCTGGGGGCAGAGACAGGGGGATAGTTACGAATTCAAGGACAATCTGGGCTACACAGTGAGTTTTAGGACAGTGTGAACGGCACAGTGAGACCCTGTCTCAAAAACAAAAACAATAACAACAAGGGGGCTGGGCACGGTGGTACGCGCCTGTATTCACAGCATTTGGGAGGCTGAGGCAGGACTGCGGGGAGTTGCAGGCCAACCTGGGCTCCATACTGAGTTCGGGGGCAGCCTGGGCTGCACAGAAGACCCTGTCTGATTGTTTGTTTGTTTGTTTATTTTTTTAGCGGTACTGGAGATTGAACTCAGGACCTTGTGCTTGCCAGGCAGGTGCTTCTGCCACTGAGTTTGAGGCCACAATGGACAACACAGAGATCAAAGACAGCCTAAACTACAAAGTGAGACCCTGTCTCAAAACCTGCACCCTAATAAAAGAGCTGAAATAGTACTCATCAAATTGAAACAGAATCAACAGATTGAAGGTTAGGAGGGAGAGACACCTCACTCTCCGTGTTGCTGCACGTCTTGCCAAAGTCCAGCTGGAATCAGCAGGGTCTGAAGGCAGACAACAGCACGGTGGCAAACTCAGCAGGGAAAGCTGGCTTCCTACTTGCTGTCCTCATCAGCTGTAATCCTGGGCAACCTGACCGAGTGATACAGAACCCTGTCTTGTCTATAAGCCTGGATGAGTGTGCCTCCTCTACGCTATCCACGACCACATATTATTTAGTCCTGCACTAGAACACTCTCCATCAAATCCTGGTCGCCAGAAAAAGGTGAACACCCATGGGGCCTGTAGTAATAGCAAGCGTCCAGCAGGTGGGACCATGGCTCCTGGTTTAAGACACAGGCATGCCAGTTCCCTCGGGGCCTCTGGAAACTATCTGATCTCAGGTGTGCAGAAAAATACCTCAAATCCCGCAGACATACAGGGTAGAATCAGGGAAGGGGTTGGAAAAGTCTAAAACCTGACCTTTTAGTAGCCAGAAATGACAATGATTTTTAGATGTTGTGAATAACCCAAACTGTTTAAGAATAATCAAAAGGCGCTTCGTAAGAGCTACATTTGGGAGGAAGCCTGTTGGTCAGTGAGACCTGAAGGCAAGAAAGGGACTCAGGCAAGCTGCTGCTCGAGGATCAACACAAGCCACCCCACGGGCATGTGGTCACAACGCCCCACAGGATACTACGGGGCTAAGGGGCGGCGCTGGGAGCAGGGCCCCGACAAGTAGAGCCTTGCAGCAGGGCAAGGCCTGGCGGCCAGTGAGAGTCTTTAGAGCCGTGGTCGCACTTCTCAAGCCTGGGACAACACCACAAAGGGCTCATTCTTGAGTCTGCTCTGGTCTTTATGCCCCGGATGCTTCGCTCCATTCACATGGGCCTCTGCCTACTACGGGTCCAGCACTTGTTAGAGAGCCCACCCGAGGAGTTGCTTGGTCTTGGGGGGGCGGTTCAAGTGCTAAAGATGCCTCAGTCCCACCACGGGTGAGAGCAGTGCTCCTTTTCTAGGCCTTCCACAGCCTTTCACCAAGTGAAGAGCGCTGCCGGGCCCCGCCCACCTGAGTGGCAGCAGGGCACCCAGGGTCCCAAGAGAAGGCTGTGCCAGGAGAGGGCTGGGGAGCACCCTCCCTTCCGAGCTTTGCACCGAGTATCTTAAGACAGCTGAGACAGGAGGAACATAAGTTCAAGTCCAGCCTGGACCAAGACCTCATCTCAGAAAAGGAAAGGAAAGAGCAAGAAAAGAGAGGGGGGAGGAGAGGGGAGGGGAGGGGGCTGTAGCTTAGTGGGAGGCCCAGGTTCATACCCTAGTACCACCAAAACAGGAAAAAAAAAAGTTAAAGAAAACAACAAACCCTTTTTGTTTTGGCCTCGGGTGTTTGTGGGGAGCCACTCCACGGTGGTAGAGTCCAGAACAAACCACCACAAACCCCTCACAGTTTCACCTGCTGCTTACCTGAGAGAAAGTGTCGCGAGTCTGTGCCAGCCTGGCCACTACCCAGCAGGAACCTGTGCTGTGTGTGAAGACTGAACAGCCCCTCGCCTCGGCTCAGCCCCGCCCCCAACACCAGACCCGGTCAGGTTAGCAACATTGAGGGAAACAGAAAAAAACAGCTATTGTTTGCAAAATAACTAATGTTGTCTTTGAAGCACTAAAAACCAAATTAATTCTCAAGGTCTCTATTCTTTTTCTCTAGGTCCTGGAGATTGAACCCAGGGCCTTGTGCATGCTGACAAGCTCTTGGCCACTGAGCTACATTGCCAGATCATTTTTAGTTTAGTTTTTTTTTTTTTGGAATGCAGCAATCCATTTTATTATTCTATTCACACAGAAATTGTATGCAACTCTATTTTCATTTTATTGTTTATTTTGCAGTGCTAAGGAGTCAACCCAGGGTCCTGCATGTGCTAGACATACTACTGAGCTATAATCCTGGTCCCTGGTTTTATTATTTTTTAAACTGTGCGTGTATTTTATTTAACTCCTTCATGTCTCTACATGTTTTCATTTCACTAAACTTTATTCTCCAAAATAATGGAACTTCTTTTGTTATCTTTTTTTCCCTTTGCAGTTCAAGGGATTGAATCCAGAGCCTTCATACTGAGCTAAATCCCCAGCCCTTTTTTGACTGTATTTCACTAAATTCCCCTGGCTGGGCCAGGGCCAGGACCTGTGATCCTCCTGCCTCAGCCTCCCAACTAGCTGGGATTACAAGTGTGCACCACCATGCTCGCTTTTTTTTTTTTTTGAGAGAGAGAGAGAGTGTGTGTGTGTGTGTGTGTGTAGGCTGCCAAAAATGTATACATCAGGAAAAGAAAAACTTGTAGAAATATTTTAATACTAAATTTATTGCGTCCTCATGAGATTAATACAAGTTACCTTTGGCCTCTACAATTGTTTTTTTGAGACAGACTCTCACTGTAGTTCAGACTGTCCTTGAACTCACTATATAGCTCAGGCTAGTCTGAAACTCCCAGTGATTCCTGCCTCAGCCTCCTGAGTTTGGGGGATTACAGGTGTGCACCATCACTCTCAGATGCTGGCTTCTCCGATTACAAGAGGTGCTCAAAGTGGTGCCCATTAGGTTCCAGACATTTATTAGTACAGCGGACTACTAAGGCAGGGCTGCTATGAAAAGCCAAGTGTATACATTTTTTGGTGTGTGTGTGTGTGTGTGTGTGTGTATATATATATATATATATATATATATATATATATATATGCAATTTATTTAACATTTAAACTTCACTTAGACAAATACAATAAATACAATATGAGAATTTTACCCAGGGTTTAACTCTATCTAGAACACAACTGTTTGCTGGGACTTAGCAACAGGATCTAGTTCACACTTAGCACCAATTAAATATCAAATATCTACAGAAGCTGCACTTATTTATGAGGTGCTGTGGCATTTTGATGCATGCACAGTGTTTACCACAGCAGGGCAACTGGCACATCCATCACGCATACAGTGTTTACCACGGCGGGGCAACTGGCATATCCATCACTGCCCGTATTTTCTCACAAATTTTCTCATCTTCCTGTAAAGGAAGGGGACCTATGCTCCAGTTCCTAGGGGATCCCCACTTGGTCACCTGGGCCGTCTCTGAATGTCCTCTCAAATGATCATTACCACTGATGGACCCCAGGGTCCCCAGGAGAGCCCCCAGCCAGCTTGAGTGCGGAGCCAGCACCCTGAGTGCCAAGGCCTCGCACCCCCTGGGCTCTCTTGACTGCTTGCTGCTCAGTTGGTGAGAACGGTGCCAGACAGCAGAGGGGAGCAGGCTGGGTCCATGCTGTGCATTCGGACCAGGGCAGAGGCACTCAGGGCAGCGTTCTGAGTCCCAGCCCCAGGGCCCAGTGAGAACCCTGCAAAGGACAAGCTGGCAAGTGGTGGGGCCCAGCCCTGGCCTGGACTCCACGAGGTAGCCCTGCTTCGGCCCTCAGAGACACACAGCATAGAGCTGGAGGCCCTGGTGACCAGGATGCAGGGCTGGGCCTGTAGGTTGGGTGGTGCTGGCCAGCCTGGCCTCCTGCCCACCGGGGAATTCCACTGGCTCCAAATCCTGCCCAACCACCTCCTCAGAGGCGCCCCGACCACCCCAGTCCCCACCTTGTCTGTCCCTGGCCCCCTGTGTTAGATCTAGGGTCAGCCAGTCTGCAGGGTACTATGCTAGTGTAGACAGTGTGGTTCTGACAGCTGGCCTGGCCACTGCTCAACCTGGCTATCTCAGTGCCCATGCAGGCAAGAGGGCCAGGGACCCTGGAGAAGATAAGACCCTGCCCTGTGGAGCCCAGGCCAAGGCCCAGCCCTTGTCGATCTGTCCCTCACAGGGCTCTCACTGGGCCTGGGGCTGGACTCAGAGTGCTACCCTGGGTGAAGACCACGTGAAGATCCCTTGCTCTTCACATGCCCTTGGTATTCACATGGTCCTCCAGGACTCACAGCGACTCCCCGGACAGGAACAAGTGACACCCGAGCCTGCCACTCCCAAGCGCAGAGGACACACGTGGCCTGTCTCCGCATCCTACATCCTGAATGGAGCGTCTCTGAGTCTGCGCAGGGGTGTAAACCCCCCCGTGAAGTCTTTCAGTTTTTACTTTGAGACAAGCTCTTTTTGAGCTTGTCTGTGTGTGTCTTTTTGAGCCAGGGTCTCACTATCCAGTCTAGAGTAGCCTTGAGTTCACTTTGTAGCCCAGGCTGGCCTCAAACTTGAAAGGATCCATCTGTCTCAGCCTCCCAAGTGCTGGGATTACAGGTGTGTGCCACCACACCTGGCCAATTCTAAGGGATCTTAACTCACCCAACATTCAAGAGTGATGGTTTCCCTGCATTAAGTGTAAAGGATAGTACCAGGGATGGTCCTCACAACGGCTGCAAAAATAACACCCCACCCACCCTGCGGTCAGAACTAACACGTTCCGTGGGGGAAGCTGAGGCTCCTGTTCTTCCAGGATTTCCTTTTTAACTTTTTTCTTATTAGTACGTATTTGTCATATGTATTGTTCACATTCATCATAGCAATTTTTACCTGTTCATAATATATCTATTTTTTTTTTTGCTCACTCCCTTCCCCTCCCTCCAACTTTTTTCCTGTCCCATTTACAAAAGCTTTGTTTCCATATTTTTCCTTTCATCCCTCTTTTTCCTTTTCCTTCCCCCTCCCTGCTGCTCCTTGTCCTCCTCCTCTGAACTTCCTCCTCCTTCCCAACATCTATCATCCATTATGCGCCTTGTTTACATTTTGGGCTCCTCACACAAGAGAAATAATGTGATATTTAAACTTGTGTGTCTGATTTATTTCACTTAAGATTATGGTCTTGAGGTACAGTCCTACAAATAACTCCAATTTATCCTTTTTTATGACAGAATAGTACTCTATTACATATAAATACATTTCCTTTATCCATTCATCCTTTCTCCCCACGGGTTTTTTTTTTTTTTTTTTTTGGTCTTTTTGAGACAGGGTCTCACTATGCAGTTTATTTTATTTTTTATTTTTTTAAAAACATTTTCTTTTTTTTTTTTTTTTGGCGGTACTGGGGATTGAACTCAGGACCCTGCGCTTGCTAGGCAGGCGCTTATTCCACTGATCTATATCCCCAGCTCCTCACTATGCAGTTTAGACTGGCCTTGGGCTCACTTTGTAGCCCAGGCTGGTCTCGAACTCACAACGATCCTCCTGCTTCAGCCTCCCAAGTGCTGGGATTATAGGCATGCGCCACTGCGCCTGGCTACTGGCTGAGCTTTTGATTACAGCCATTCTTTCTGGAGTGAGATGGAATAGCTGCTGTTTTAATCTGCATCTCCCAAATGACCCGTGATGTGGAATATTTTTGCACATACATATTTTCTGTTTGCACCCCTTCACCTGACAAGTGTCTATTCACTTCAGATGCTCCCCCTTTTTTTGGTACCAGGAATCAAACTCAGGACCTTGTGCTTGCCAGGTCCAGGACCCGTGCTGAGCTATATCCCCAGAACCCCTATTTTTTGGTTGAATGTTGACTTTGTATCCTGCTCTGTACTGAACTTGACTCTTAAATGCAGGAGTCTTTTGGTTGGAGTTTGTGGAATATCATGTCATCTGGAAATAATGATAATTTAGCTTCTTCCTTTCGTATCCTCCTTACTCCTTTTATTTCTTCCTCTTGTCAAATTGCTCTGGCCAATGTTTCCACAACTACACTGAACAGGAGTGGTGACAGTGGGCATCCTTGTCTTGTTCCCAATTTTAGAGTGAAAGCTTTCAGGTTTTGACCATTTAGTATGATGCTGGCTGTTGGTTTATCATAGATGACTTTTTCAGACTGAGATGAAGACAATCCATTCTAATTTTTACAGGGTTTTTAGCACGACTGGGTATTAGACTTTATCAAATGCTTTTTCTGTGTCTATTGAGAGGATTGTAGGGTTTTTGTCCTTCTGTTAACGTGATGTATTATAAGTATTGATTTGAGTATAATGAACCATCCCTGCACCCTGAGGATAAAGCCTATTTTGTTATGGTATATGATCTTCTTGATAATTTGCTGCATTCTGTTTGCCAGTATCTTATTGAGGATTTTTGCATTTATATTCATTAAGGAAACTGGCCTATAGTTCTTCTTGGCTGGATCCTTCCCTGGTTTTGGTATCAGGTTAATGCTTGCTTTCAGGGGTAAATCTGGGAGTACTGCTTCCCTTCTAATTTCATTAAAGAGTTTGAGAAATCATGGGTTTTTTTTTTTTTCCACTATTCTGAAGCTTTTATTTTTTTTTTTATTTTTTATTTTTATTTTAGAAACATAAAAGTACAAAAACATATTGACAAACAGACACCCATTATCATAGAAAATAGTACAATCACAACTAATCTATAGACAAGGTGATATGGTCTCAACAGTAGTTGTTGCTTTATCCACTGATATCTTCGAATTGTAGACGTATGGACCCATATACAGACATGCAAATTTAGTCAGACAGTTTAT